>JAPTYQ010128462.1:0-12088 GCA_029814465.1 Ostorhinchus cyanosoma | reverse complement strand
CCTTGGATTCACAATTGTGACGTTTGTTGCATTTCAATGATGTAAAGGTCGGATAAATGTGACCTGGCTGCTCAGACTGAAGTTGGATTGCAAAAAAAATGAGATACGTATCGGATTTAGGACCACATATGAAAGTAGCCTGGGTCGGATTTAAAAAAATTAACAGATCAGATACAGGTCAAATATGGGCAAAAAAATCAGATTTGGGCCACATTTGAAGGTAGCATAAATGTGTTCTGGTACCACAGGGTTCCCACGTGTTCTGGAAAACCTGGAAAATGATTGACCAGTTTTCCAGTTGCGGAAAATGAAAATAAAGATCAGATGTTCAGGAAAATTATTTAGTAATTATCTGTTCTGTAGAAAGGTGGCGACCCCCTGTGTCTGTAGATCAGGTCATTCTGCTACGATGCTTATTTTTCTCAGTATTTAGTTGCTTTTACACTGATAGTTTTGGTTAATGATGGACAGTAGATGGAAAACTGGAAACGAGGCCTAAGATCAGACAGGATGGTTCAGCTGATGTGAGGCGGAGGTTCTCTCCACAAACTCCCACCAGATACAGTAGGAGAGAAGCCCAGCAGACGGTGAGTTTGTGATGGAGCTGAGTCCGAACCACCTGTGGAGTCTGCAGCTTCCACAGACTCTTATCCTGCTCGGATCAACGGGAGGAGCCTCCTGTCGCAGGTGGAAGCAGGTTACAGCGTTTCAGGGACCAGGCTGGAACACATTGTCATCAACTCCATCTCCTTCATCATCTTCCACTCTCTTACTTGTTTTTTTTTTTCCACTCTTGCCTCAATCGATTGGTCCGATTTTTGTCTGAGCATGAAATAGAGCAGCTGCTGAGGAGAGTAGTTAAGGTGTGTCGTCACGGTGTGTGATTCTGTGTGTGTTTGGCTCTTTTTCGCTGCCTCCTTCTCCACTGAATCCAATTTATTAGTGTTTATTGGCATGAATGTTACATGAGCTGCTAAAAAGAGCTTGAATATAGCATCGGATTATCACCAAAAACAGAAATAAATGGTTGTAAATACATACCAAACATGCCGCCCGACGGTTTATTTGTTTTTCTGTTGTTTTTTTTCCCTGCTTCCTCCTGTGTCTCGGTGCTGCAGTGGCTCATGGGAGAAGCCCAGAGCGACCCTGTGGGATAAATCCATTTTAGAAACCTGAAATCTTGACATTTTTTCTGTATGAGAGAGCGAAAAAAGTGTGTGTATGTGCTCGCACAGCCTCCGACACAGCAGGGAGGGGAGCAGGCAGGAGCCTCCCAGGCATTTTACTCATGTAGAGAATGTAATGAAATCTGAGCCGCTCTTCATCCCCTCTCCTCCTCTTCCTCCCCTCTCCTCCTCTTCCTCAACACAGACGTAGAGGCAGAGCTCTGCTGTTGGTTTTTCTGGTCGGTGTGAATATGTTTCAACTCTTTAACGCTGTGTTTATATGATATTATGCACATATCACCCTCCTCGTGCTCGTGTTCTACATCTTCCTTCCTGCACATTTACTGTAGTTCATGGTAATGGTGGTTTTTCTTCTCTTTTGTTGATAACTTTCACAATAAAAGCTCCCAGCATACATATATGTATATCAATTGTTTAGTTCAGGGACCACATTCAGCCCATTATGATCTGAAATAGGACGGGCCGGTAAAATAATAACAGTGAAAAAAGTACAATTCTTTTATGTTTACATCTACAAAATTTTCCTTAAAAATCTAAATAAAATGAACAACCTCAAATGTATTAAGAAAAATAAGAACAATTTTAATAATATAAGGCCTCAGTTTATCGTTTACATATGTGTATTACAACTTAGATTAAAATCATAAATCCACAAAACACTTTCCGACAGGTGTGATATTGGTAAAATTGCACTTAATTCTCTTCAGACGTTTCATGTTGTTCATATTTATTCAGGTTAATAAATTTTTTTGTAAAAGGGTGGTTCGTAAGTGTAAACATTTTCATGTAATTTTACTTACTACACTAAAACAAAGAGGAAAATTTGCGATTTTCATTATTTAATGGCTTTTTTGATAGTATTTTACTGGTCTGATCCACTTAAGATTATATAAGTCTGCATGTGGAACCTGAATTAAAATGATTTTGACACAATTGATTGTTAATATTTTCAGTGTAATTTTTGCATTTTACAAATTCATCCCAGGGGCTGGACTTGACCCTTTGGTGGGTCACAGGCCGCATGTTTGACACCTGTGATGTTTATCTTCAGATTCTGTCACTGTGACGCAAAGCTATAAAATACTACATTTAGGGATAAATATTCCAGTCATTCCAGTGAATTGGGTGCAAATCAAACTTAAAATGTGTTAAGACTGACAGGTGATTAAATACAACCTGTTTAATTAGTGAATAATAATCGCAGTGACTAAGGAGCGTGCTGTTCGTCCTTGGTTGTATTTTTCTGTTTCCTGCTGTTTGTCGGTTCCACGCTGTCATGAGGTTGGAGTTTCTGTGTTTTATGTCGGAGGTGCCCGTTCACCCAACGCCCATTTACAGCCTTAAATCAGTTCAGTTTTCTCAGACCCTCAGGAAACTGGTTTACGGGCCTTATAATTGAACTTGGTATGAGTTAATCAGAGCCTGAGCGTTGAGCTGACATGCACTCGGTAAAGTATTTTAAGATTTATGGATTTTACATTAACATTAATAGCTTCTATTCAGTCATATGTGTATAAAATATGTTGGTTTTATAAACAATGGAAAATTATTGACCCAACACCCATCCACCAAGTGAGTAAAAAATGCACATTGATGCATTTTAGCATTTAACATTTGAGCTTGTTAATCATTGACATATGCCAGTTTGCAAAAAATTGAAATATAAGTAATCAGATTTTTATGTAGTATATTGAAAAAAACATGACATCAAAAGGGTTAAAAGAATATAACAGTTATCGAGTATTTGATTTTTTTTTTTTTGGCTCAAGTTGGAGTAAATAAAAAAAAAATCAAAAGCAAACTGTGTGAAAGCCCTTTTTACAGCACTATGCAGATTGCAGACTTTTGGTGGTCAGAAGGACGTCTGTGCGTGGGAAACCAAAGGGTTAAAGCACGTCTTTTAGGCTTTTGTTCTGCTTCCATAGATAATTAGATTTAGCTGATTTTATTTGATTATTCTGCTGTATGAGGGTATATAATGTACATCCTGTGACATATTTTAACATTTAACATTTGGCCTAGGACAAAAAATAATCATGCGTATTAACCCATGTTGATGTTAATCACTAACATAAGCCAGGCTGCAAAAAAACATGTAAACAATTTTTATGTAGAAGGTTTGTTTACATGAAAAACATGGCATAAAGGGTTAAAAATATGATAGTTATTGGGTATTTGGTATTTTTGTTCATGGCTCAAATTGATGAAATGGGAAAAAAAGTTAAAAACTTGGTTATTGGTTAAAAAAATGGTGACATTAGTACGGCTCTGTGCAGATTACGCGCTCTCTGTGATTAGAAGGACCTCTATGGGCGGGAAACTGGAGGGTTAGCGAAAACCTACCTGGTCTGAAAACACTTTAAAGCAGCCAAAACATTTCAATAAGTGTGGATTTTCTGCAGGAGTACATGCAGAAGGATTGTTTCCCTTCACAAGTATTAGTTCTTTTTTTGTTAAAGTATTGATTCCTGTGTCTCTTCAAAGAAACTCTGCTTTCATGCTCTAACGTTTGGTGGTAAAATGTCGACATCATCTGTGGCTCTTGTTGAATGTAGTCGTCTTTTGTTTTTACTCTTATTTCCCGTCATTCTTCCCTCTCCGTTTGAACGTCTGTGCTGAGCTGTGACTGCTCTGTCCGTCTTTATCAGGACTTTATTAATTCGGCTCAGACTCACTCTGGTCGCTGCTTTTTACAGAACCAGCTGCGAATGAAGAGGGAAGAGGTTGTTTTCATTTCCCCTCATTTCCCCTCACCACACCAAATCCCCAAATCTCACAGGCTGGACTTTTATTATTATTTTTTTTTCAGCTGAGACGAATGTTGAAGGTTGTAAGGGGGGGAGGGGGCTGTGGCTTTGGAGGTTTATGGATCTTAATGGGCTCATCTAAATGTAAATGAGGACTGAGGTGCAGACGGGGTGTCTATCAGTCTGTCTGTCTGTCTGTCTGCTGGAAAGGCAAAAATATTTAGAAAGAGGCAAATTGTGTTCATTTACAGAGTTCACTTCAGTTCATAACAGTTTACTTCACTGGCAAGTGAGAAAAGACCAGCGCTGTATCAGCTGTATTCACCCAAAGGTGCTTCCAGTGGCATTTTATTGGAAACATTAGTTTGATTAAAGTCAAGAAATTGGGGTAGAAGAAAAAAAAAACATGTTTCTGTGAGGAATCTCATTAAATTTCTGAATTTCAATCTGGAATTGAATATTTCATTAGAACCTCATTTAATTTTTTTTTTTTTTGCTGCAAATCAATCAAAACAAACCAAAAAAAATTCCGGAAATCCACCATTATTGTCATCAACTTTCACAATAAAAGCCCCAAACATCTACATTCAAATACTTTTAGTGATTATACATTCCATTCATTAAATAACTGTGTTAATGTCAGTTGTTTCTTTATTCCAGGGATGCCAAATATAAAACTGGGCCACCAGGTGGTCCACACCTGCCGTGGTGTCAAATTCTGTTAGTTCAAAGCCCAGAAACAGCCCAATATGATGTCAAATGGACCAAACCAATAAAATAATAAAATAACCTATAAATAACTCCAAACTTTCTCTATATTTTAGAGTGGAAAAAAAGTAAAATTACATCAAGAAAATGTTTACATCTATAAACTATTATTAACACAAATGTAAATAACATGAAGAACCGTAAACAACCTGACATTTCTTAAGAAAAATAAGGGCAATTTAAACAATATTATAGTTCAAACTAAATGCTTTGTGCCTTTGCAGCCTCTGAACTTAAATCATTTTGACATCATTGATTGTTAATATCTTCAGTCTAATTGTTGCATTTCACAGATTCATCCCACAGGTGAATTAGATCCTGTGGCGGCCTGGTTTTGGCCCACGGGCCGCATGTTTGACACCCCTGGAATAAAGAAACAACTGACATTGACACAGTTATTTAATATGGAATGGGTTAATAAGGACTAACTAGAGTCGACTCTGTCGTAGACTCTGTCGTAGACTTTGTCGTAGACTTTTTCGTAGACTCTGCAGACGGGGGTTTGGTTTGTTGATATCCACCCTCCAGTGCAGCGACAGCCACCCAAGTGTGTGTCTGTGGGCGGATATTAGCCATGTTAGACACACACATGTGGCCGCCACAGATGCTCTGGAAACCCAATCTGTACAGTTGGACTGGCTGAGGTCACCAGAGGTGGTTAAGCACCAGCTGTGTGTGTCTGTGTGTGTTATTTGTGTAACCTGCTGCTGGAGCTGAGGCGTACCAGGCTTCTGGGCTCCTGGTATCGTGGACTGGATCCGGTCTCAGGAGGTCAGGGCTGCAGGGTGACGTCCTGCTTCAGCTGTTGTTGTTTTAGGAATGAAAAGGACAAAAGAAGGGACATGGAAATGTATTTTGTGCCAATTTTGATACTTAAACTCCCTCTGCAGTTTGAAATATGTCAAGTATTTCAAGAAGAATGAGCAATAATAATAAACAAGCTCTGATGCCTGTTGGTGTGTGTGGATGTAGATGACAGAAAACCAAACGGACCTTATATGACTCAGGTGTTCTTTCAGCGTCAACGCTCTGCATGTTTGGAGTTAAACAGACCAAATTAGTATGTTCCTAAAGGTTTGTTTACACTGATTGACTTTATTTATTTATTTATGTATACATTATTAAGAGTCTCCAACAAATAGACAGTACAGCCAGACAGTTTTAACCCTTAACGACCTACTGATATTTTTGTGGTGAAAATCCTTTTTTTCCTCCTAAATTTAATTCAGTATTAGTGTAGACGCTCATAAAAGCTCAGAGTAAACTCAAAGTTTATTATCTGAAAACTGAATATACTGAAGAAAAAAATCTACCATTAACTGAACATAAACCCAGTGTGTCCATCCACTGTCATTGATCCAACGCCATGAGTTTTACTGATAAATCAGTGTTGTAGAAGATGATGGTGTTTCCATGGTAACTACGGAGCCTCTGAACATTTGAATGGGTCACATCATCACCATAAAAAGATGAAGAACTGTATTTTACACTAATTATTTACATGTATTGATAGAATTAGTGGATCAACAGGTATTACACAGTTCAGATTCACATTCTTCATATATTTTCATGACATTTCTTTTAAATATAGTTTTAAACGTTTTACAGTCGTAACGTTGTACAGTGTTTTAACTCAAATAAAATAAATACTGAATAAATATTGCATTGTTATTGCAGAACAGTGGATTACTGCATGACTTATTACACATAATTCACATTATAAATATGTGAATTATGTGTAATAAGTCATGCAGTAACTACAATGACTCTTGTGTTTGTTTGTAGATGAAGGTGAATCCACTTAAACACGCCTCCTGTACCTTCGTTGTGTGCATACATGGGTGTACTTGTCAGTTTTCTAAGGTGGGTTCATGTAATCTTGTTTAAACGTGACCTCACTCTGCCTCTGTTACATAAACATATGACAGGATGTGCACACGCCGTCCTGTGTTCGGTGACTTTTCGCCTCCTGATCAGATGCTGGACTTTAGTGAAACATGCATGTGCAGAGTTTCCTTCCAACTCTGCAGACTGAATGTCCTCACTATCACCCAATCAGCCCTTTAATTCTGAAAACATGAACTAACTCCATTTGAATCCCCCCGACCTTCCCTTTACTCTGTAATCTCAGTCGCCATCGGAGCTGCCGTTGTGGGTTCGCGTCAGGCTGTTTGAGTTGGAACGCCTGTGGATTTCTGCCACGACTGTAGGAAATGAAGGTGATTTTCCTCCATAGCTTCAGTATTAAGTCGGATATAGAGTCGAGGCGTGGAAACGTGTGGGAGTCTGGGGGCGTGTCTTCACCTTCTCAGAGTCTTTATGACTTATGTTTAGAGAAGGTGACATTTTGAGTATGGATGTAGGATAATTGATTTTAACAACTGACACCGATAACTTCCTGTTATCTTGTTATCGATAACATACAATAGTTCATATTCTTTAAATGCTTTTATTATTATTTCCAGTCAGTGGTAAAACTCTGTTAATAGTCACATAAACGCTTCTACAGAACCAAAAACATACGGCTACTTGAAATGGACAATAGACCAAGGGTTTTCAGTTCCTGTTTATATTCACATACAGAATTTGGTAATGATCGACCTGTTTTCAGACATTGAGCTTCGTTCTGCTTTTTCTCTATAATACAGTGTTTTTCAACCTTGGGGTCGGGACCTCATGTAGGGTCACCTGGAATTCAAACAGGGTCGCCTGAAATTTCTAGTAATTGATAAAAAATAAAAACTTACTAATAAAAAATAGATGGTGATTTAACAGAGACAATCCCAATCACAGACATGACAAACTGAAGCTGAAACTGAAGCACTGTGGTCGTGTTTATCTGTCAAAAAATCAACAAATGTCAAGTCGTCTACACCCGGCTTTTCTGCTTCTGTCCATAATAATATACATTATATAGACTAATGTGTCTAAAATGAATGTTTATTTGCAACATAGTATCGCAAACTATTACATGATCAAAAACAAATTAATTTTAGCCAAAAAAAAGTCTCCGTTTTGAATGTTTGAAGCTGCCAGAAGTTTGTGATGTTCAAATGGGGTCAGAGACAAAAAAAAGGTTGGAAACCAGTGCTATAATGTGTGCATATGTAGAGGAAAAGGCTTAACGTGGACAACATCCATGAAATTAGTTGTAATTTTTGCAGAGGTGAAAGTGGGCGTGGCTAGAGATGTCCACACAAACTTTGGTGAAGACTGATCACTGCTCTGGGGCATTAAGCTACGTTCAGCTCCATTTATTCCATTTTTGTTCGTTTTCATAATAATTGAATTTATTATCAATTCATTTTCGTAATAATTTGGTAAATTTTTTGATGGTTTTGTTCATTTTTCTTCATTTTTTCCATCTGTGCTGGTCAAATACAACAAGGCTTTAGAAGCTTCTCAACCAAAATAGGAAAATGACGTGATGATGGATTCGATGTGATGATGTCACAGAACCGTTAAGTGGACTCGTGACTCAGACTAATGATTCCAAGGACCTGTGGTACTGGGAACTGGTTCTGTACAAGGGCCGGTTCTCTGATCCCTAATTTTTAGAGTGACAAGGGAAAAATCGCAGTCTTCCACCCAGGTGGTTTCTCCTTCAGCGCCGTCACCGCCCTCGCTCATTACACAGCGGTACGGCGCGAAGAATGAGGTTTAGTTCTAAAGTCCAGACGTTTGTTCTGGAGGAGGACAGTGTGACACTTCAACCGTCCAATTACTCAACACAGACGGAGTCGCCGCTGACTGGAAGCCACGCCCACCCTGACCTTCTGCAGTGATTTTTAATGATCTGCTCTGGTCTGCCGTTGTTCCACACTCTCAGAAGATGTTTTTCTACGAGTTTGCAGCCAGGTTTGATTTGATTTAAAGCCTGGAGCGAGAATAGAAAGGCTTCAAGGTGAAGACACTTTCTGCGCTTCACTTTTCAGAGTCCATTAGCAGGAGTCACATGATGAAAAGTGACAGGGAGAGTAAAAATAAAACAGCAGTGGAAGGTTTTACTCCAATACTGCGCTGGAGTTGAAGGTAGAGGTCCAAACAAATGCGGATCCATTAGAGTACAGAACTGTGTAAAAACAGATTTCAAATAACTGAAGACTGGTGATAAAAGTACTGAAGTCACATTATTGGACAATTCAAGTTGAGTATATGAACATGTTGTATTTCATCCTATCAATATTTTTACAGACTTTTTTTTTTATTATTATTTCAGCACTTTTAGCACCAGGGTCTTCAATTACTACATATTTTACATAGTAATTTAATACAAGTTGGTGCCTTTTATTAGTTTTATCTTCTGGTTGTGTTTCAGATGCTGTTTATCCTTTTATTGTGTATCAGTTTTTATCAGTTTTAATAGATCTTATCTTATACCTCTATACATTTGTACTAGTTTTATCATATTCCGTATTTTTGCCTATATCTTTGTACAGCACTTTGCGTTGTATTCAATTTGTTCTAGAAATAAACTTGACCTTGTAAGATATAAGGCAGTCATCAAAATGGCAGCAGCTGAACAGTTTCACATAATAAACAATTTCACCCACAAAACACACTAAGAATATAAAGTAAAGGAGAGAGTTTAGAAAAGACGCAAACAGACTAAACCAAACATGACGTCCAGACTTTCCAAAGCTTAATAAATAGAGTAATATCATACAGTCATTTTGGTTTTGTATTCTGGAGCTGTTACTCTGGAGTTATTTGCAAATATGATAGTTAAATTTTTCATTTAAATTACCGTAACTCCTGAACTGTTTGTGCTATTGACGACATTGAAACGGCATCTGAAAGCTGAGATTTGCAGTTTTATGGTGAATTCTTGTAAATAATTGTATATAATAGTGATAGAGTTGTTTGGGAGTGTTTTGTCCTTATAGAGTTAACTGAAGCTTCAGTAACACATGCATGAAAGGTTTTGAGTTCAGAACTTTTAGTGTTGTCACAGTGTGTTATTTTGATCTTAAAAATCTGAACACTGGACTAAAGAATGAAAACAGACGAAGAATAGGTTTTGTGAACCGTCTTCTGCTGATGAAACCTCAGGAGTGAAAGTGTGTCCTTGTGCAAAAGCAGAAAAAGAACGAGAATCAAAAAACTAAAAAAAAAAAAACAACTGTGAGGGAGAAACTGAGCAGTCGTTTTAAAGGGCCAGCCGCTCTCAGATTAAAACCACATTGTTTTAGCAGCACACGCTGGTATTTCCTCTTGGTGTCGGTGCTCGGGGCTGCTGGGTGGAGCGGTGGCGAGCGCCGGGCCGAGCCTGCGCAGCACATGGAAATAGCTCCGCCGCTGTCGCCGTGCCACGCACAGAGGCCTGGGATGTTTGAGAGGAGCCGTCATCAGTAGTGGTTAGGTCCTGGAGGGATGAAGGGTGCACTGGTCAACGTTCTCAGGCTCCCACTGTCAACTGTAATAAAACCAAAGCCCGGCTTTGGCAGCGGCGCGCTCCCAGGCAGCGCTGAGGTGCAGGGAACGTACAGCCTGTGACATTAGTTTGGATGAAACGGCTTCTGTAGCATCGCTCCTGCAAATGGACTCGCACTGGAGTCATCGGAAAAACCTGTGTTGGCCAGAGGGCGACATGAGGTGGATTTAACTCCTGTCCCATAAAAATACTCTGAGTCCAGAAGGAATGACTCTGGTCTGACCTCGGTCCTGTTGGGTTTTCACAATCACAACTTTATTAATCCCAGGGAAATGATTGTGCTACAGTTGCTTTGTGTACGTATTATTAAAGTAGCAGGAAAGATCTATTAATATGAATATAGATGTATATTTATTGACCTATAAAGACCCTGTGCTACTTCTGTGTTATCAGCATTTATTATAATATCCTCTGTATTTGATATTTTTTGGGTGAAAATCAGGCATATTTCCTATATTTTACTTACTGATCATGTAGATGTTCATAAAAACTCAGATAAAAGTTGAAGGTTATTATTCCAAACATATTGCTTTTTCAGCAAAATATATCCTTGACTGAACATAAACCAAGTGTCCCTCTATCTACTGTCATTGTTTGAGCAGAATTTACTGTATTTGTGGATCCTCCAACTGTTTCTTGTGGATTATTTAAGTGTTGATTTATTCAAGTGTTACAGGAGAGAAAACAGGAAAAAAGAAAGATGGAAAAATGCATAAAAACTCAGTAAAAGATCAAGTTTGAACCCAGATGATGTAGTTTTGTGTTAAGACAACACCATCATCTGCTTTTTGCACAGAAGTGGATAAATGACCCTACATTTGGTAACTCAATCAGAATATTTAATAATAATACCAGGGGGGAAAACTGTGTTACAGTCGTTCCATTCAGGTAGAATAAAAAACAGCAGGACAGAAATCATCAATACAACAAAAAGAGAGGAAAATAAATGAATGAATATATATATATAACACTTTATTAAACACAATTACAACATTTGTACAATATGGACTTGACAATATATTATCAGTATGATAATTCAATAAATATACATGATTTTATGTAAAAACAGTCCTATTCCTAGTCCTATTCCCACTTGAATTATAGAAACTAAATATGTGCATCATCCTCAGATTAAAAACCTACAGATGGATGCTTCTGTGGGCTCAAACTGACAAGTGATAGAAACTGCCTCAGCTTAGATTACTACCCAGAATGATATTTGGCAGCGAGCGCCGTGCCGTTGGCTCCATGATCTCTGGCTGGAGATCCAAAATTTCCCATGAGCAGCGGGCAGAAGGCAGCGGTGTGTGTGATCTGGGTGTGAAAGGCTAATACTGTGAGCTGGTTTTCCACCACCGCTGGATTATGAGTTTGTGGGTGTGTTTTAAATATAATCTGCAGGGATTAATCTGACTCCAGGCCAGCAGCGGCGGGGAAAGTCTGTTAGCGACGGCAGCAAAAGGCGTGTTCCGGTCCAGGAGATAATCCATAAGTGAGAGGAAACACACTGCCTTCAGCCACAGCCAAACAGCTTTACATACTTTCATCTGGACTTGATTTATTCAGGTTAAATAAGTGAGGTTTCCTCTGGGCACGCCCTGATTCTCATATTTAACCTCACATTCCCAACTGGAGTTAATGGGGTCTGGTTTATTTTTTAACCCATAAAGACCCAGTGCCACTGATCATGTGGCAGCTCCCAAATGAAATGTTCTCTATATTTAACCTTTCTTAAGTGATTTATCACTATTCATTATAATATTATCCTCTGTAAATCCGGTATTTTCCCAAATTTAATTCACTGATGATGTAGATGTTCATTAAAGCTCAGATTAACTCAGAAAAACACAAACATCCAAAACCATCTACTGATAGAAACTGTTTAATACCTGTTGATCCACTAATTCTATCAATACATGTCAATAATTGGTGTAAAATACAGTTTGTCGTCT
>JAPTYQ010128383.1:0-15099 GCA_029814465.1 Ostorhinchus cyanosoma | reverse complement strand
TATATTTTTTATTATTATTTTTTTCTAGGTATGTACAAAATTACAGTTATCAGCAACAGTAGAGTTACAGTGGTGGTATAGTAGTAATATAGTTGGTACAGTATTATAGTTAGCTTAGAAGTACTACACAGCTCCTTTCTCCTCATTATACAGCAGACGTAGTGTTTATGTTTTTCTGTTTTTCATGACTCAACTCGTTCTGTTTCTCTATGTACCGCTAATTCTTACTCAACAAAAACACAATTTAGATTTTCAACTGATTAAGCACTAATGAAAACATATCTAGGAATATTCCAATTCCAGTTTCATTTTCGTAAATATATCCCTCTAAGTCTTACACACTGAACCTCAAAACTGTGTCGATCTGCTCCTGTTTCTTTTTCTGCTAAAGAGACGAAGTCATTGTGTATACAGATGACAAATTGTCCTGTCTTAAGAGCCAAGGCCACTCTGTGTCCTCCCTCATCATCCCTCTGTCTCTCTCTCATCCTCCTGGTATGTAGACACAGCATGGCCTCGCTTGTACAGAAGCCATGGAAGGACAAGTCATGCAGTCTTGAACATGTGGTCTCAGTGGATTCAACAAAGCACTATCCTCTCTGACTCCAGCCAAGGCCTCCCACAGCCAAGGATGACACACAGCACAGCTCATGGAGTGGTGTGTGTGTGTGTGTGTGTGTGTGTCTGTCTGTCTGTGTGTGTGCGCTGGTGTGTGTACACAGGTGCGTGTCTCTGAGTGCATACACATAGTGTGGACAAACATTTCCAATTGGGCTATAAATCACTTCTCCAACAGGAGCTTTAATTTAGTTGAAGCTTGGGTGCAGGCCTGACTAACTGTAATAGATATGCTGTTTTTGACGACAGAGCTCTATTTGAAGGAGCTGGGAGGTGAGTTGATTCAACACGTGGTACGAGGGAACAGCTCTAGTGTTGTGACACATGCAGTTAGTACGAGCGCTGAGTGAAGGGAAAAGAACGAGATGCAAGAGGAAGATACAAAGGAAGAGGAAGAGAGATCTGCCACCTTGTCTCCCAATCAGCAAGGGGCATCCCACTATCCCACTCCCTCTTATGTAATGTTTCCAAGGCAACGGGCTCATGGGTAAAACAACGACCGCGTGGCTAATATTGGCTCCTGAGTCGCTAGGAGAATGAATCTGGAAGTATGAATATGATCCCATATCTGCCCACATCCTAGTGAGTGACAGAATACCCACCCAGAAAGAAACAAGGAGTCGGGGTGTGTGTGTGTGGGGGGGGGGGTGTGTAAGAGACTAATATAGCAAAAGATGAGAGACTGGGAGAGGAGAATTTAAAGATTTTTGCAGCACATAATTTTGCTCAGTCTCACAGCTCGTCTCACACACATCTTTTTTTTCCCTTGTTAGTAGAGGAAGCTGGATTTAAGGAGGTGTACTTCACAACAACCCTTGGCTCTCCCTAGTTATAGCCGCCTTTAACGAGCCTGATGTCATAACCACACCATCTGCTTTTAAAGACAGGTCCAGATATTTTTACCTTTTGCTTATGTAATATTGAGACAAAACACAGAAAAAAAACAAAAAAAAAACAGTACTGTGTTCTCACTTTTAACTCAGCGCCTTCACAAAATTGCAGTTCCTTGAAAACTGCGATTGAAACAATGCAGGGACATTGCGTAACAAGGGGACACAGCTGTAGAGTAAGTGAAGGGAATAAGGTAGATATAACTCAAAGTGACACCGGTAGAGTGGGGAGTGGGAGGTGGCTAAACCATAGGCTTAAAGGTGTTTGACCAGGAAAGGTCCAACTGTTCAGCCCTCTAAGTCGCATCACACCTCTGTCCTTGCTTACACTTGCTCGAACACATTTTTTTTTCCCTCCGTCTTCAGCTGTTTTGAAACAAGTTTTTCAGATGGGAGGAAAAAAAAAACTGTGGAGGAATTAGGTGTAAGAGAGATTGAGGGAGGCAGTAGGGGAGGTGAGAGGTAGCGCTGAGGGGTGTGATGGATGAGAGAGAGAAAGATGAGAAGAGACCAGAAGGACCTTGGATGTTGTGAGTTCCGCTTCAAGCTCCTGCAGTGATGGAGAATATCGTTCTCATGCAGAGCAACTGTGTCTGTCTGTGAGGCATTAGGTGCTGCAGTTGTTCCCACTGCAATCGCTTCCATTAGGCCTCAGAAACCAAACTTTTGTAACTCAACGTACAGATATGGAACTGGTCGGGCAAAAATAGACATTTTCATTGTTAGATTCATTCTAACCATGCACAAACACACTCATTCCTGCAGCTCTAATTTTTCCTGCTGCTTTATTTTATTATTCCTTTCCTACCCACCCATTCTCAGTCCTCATTTACATTTACACGCTGTGGTTTATGCTGTCTGGATCCCTGTATAAACTGCCCCCTCCCACCTCCGTCGCCACACAAACACTATATACGTGCACACTTTCCCACACACAGCCCTCTCTCTCTGCTAGTATTCTCATTCAGGTGGGGTATAGAGCACGGCCTTATTAGGAGACAAAGGTTCTTTGTCTTTCAACCTTTGCAAAATGTCAAGAATGTCTGGTTGCCCGCTGAATAAGAGAGGGGGTAGAGGGGGTCCAGAGAGTAAGAAGAGACTACAAGCCACAACAAGAGAGGGAGAGGATGGTGATGATAATTCAGGTCAAGAAACATTACACTATCAGCCACGGTCTTTGGTTTAAGGTGACTGGTTGGCACATCGCTCTGCACTGCATTCAGAGGCTGCACTATATAATGACAGGCTTTGACCTCATCATGGTCACTGTGGTCACACCTGTGGAAGGTGTGTGTGACAGCAAATGTCTGTGTTTGCATGAGCTAGCATGTGTCATAGTTACAGTACAGCAGACACACAGAGACGGAGAACAATTATTGACAACAGTTGTGATTCATGAACGTTTATGGGAAATTCTACAGGAGATATTGACTAGGTAAATCCACCTAACACTATGTGCATTTCTGTGGATAAATGCAAAAGTAAAGCCAAACAATAGATTTATTTTGTATCTGGAGCTTCCATATTGAAGTAAAAGCTGTATAGATAGATCATTGTTGTAAAATTGAAACTGAAATTTATTTAGAACATGTAAAGGATAAAAATAAGAAGTAGAGACAGAAGAGAAAAAAAAATCCAACATTCTACATTTTGTAGAAACTATCAATTGCATAATGCCTTCATTTACATATTTATTAGTGGGACAAAGTTCAAAACCTATTTACTTCCACCCTTTCTCCATAAGTTCAATAATATTATTTATCTGGTTCCTCATTGATTAAAATAACCATTAGAATTGAATTTTTTTCCCATAGAAATAGTTTATCATTATTATCACTTGAAATCATATGAATTATTGATATTTATCTCTATATTAAATATTTCTATAAAAAATGTATATATATATATATATATATATATAGTTTTAATTTGATTAGTGAGGCATGAACACAAGAAGAAATGAATTCCTGACATTTATATGTGTATACTGATGTCTATAATATATCCAGAAACACATACCTTAGTTTATTCCTATTTATACGCGCAAGTATCACTTTTGACTTGTAATGATTACATACTGAGTTCCATTTACACTTTATCTGTCAAGGGTAAATCGCATTATCAAAATCATTTCAAGAGAAGAGGTAAAAATATGTCATCACAACTTTATGGGTGACTGTTTATACTTGCATAAATACAGACATACATTTACCCACTTACATATCCTTAGCTTCATAGTATAATTGCCTAAGCCATATTTCTTTTTAGGTCACAGCCGATATAAAATGAAGCAGCAGTGTTAGGAGAGTAACAGATATCACAATTTGGCCAAAAATATGACTTAGGTAATTATGCTCTGATATGAATACATTATATCCACCATCTACAGGTAGATATTTGTGCAAAATGTGGGTTATAGCTCCTACTGTACAAAACTGAAATTTTATAACCAGGCAGAGCTGAGTTGCCTATTTTTACCAGCAAATATAAGTAACATATTAATAGTATCATGAATATTGTTTTCTTTGAGGATTTCTGCCTACACGCAGCCTTCCCTTCATAACTGATTAAAATCGTGTCTGTTAAAACGCTCCTGTTTATGTTTTTCTCTTATGAGTGGCAGCAGGTAGGAGGGTTAAGGCTGGACTCATTAGTGCTCACCTCAGTTCAAGGCTGTTTCCACAGAGGTGCTCAGCTATCCACACTCACATTAACTAATTTACTTACAGGCATGTCCTGGTCACATAGCTCAAGGCATGGACATTTTGTCTCGCTGGTGACACCTTTATGGATTGTCAAGGTGATAAGTGGCTCGGGCAGCATGCCGTTAACACCGCTGCTAGCATCAGGACAGGTAGCAACATGCCATACTATCCTGCACCATGTCCCCGTGCTGAATGCTCATTATTTCTAAACAGCCATATGACAGCTGTAAAACCACAGACTGCGGTACATATAGTGAAATAGAACTCCCATAATCATTCTGCTGTTAATTATTTAGGTTGGCAATCAGCAATCTAATTTTACATGGACAGCTCCCAGAGGACTGTCAAATTATTCATACACTGAACTTTGCCCATTTATTAATACCGCTTTAGGTGAGCTGTTTATTTTTAAACTATGATTTCTATATCGCTGATTTGATGCTTTAAATGGTCGAGCCTTGGCTGTGATTTCCACGTCCATATAGATCCATAATATTTAGTCTCATGCGTTGGCTTCTAGAAGTGGAGCAGGGGACCATTTTTAATATTGCATGAAGCAGCTTTTATAATCAGCAGGCAAGAGGGCCACCTATCCTCACCGCTGCTCGGTATGTCTGTGGATTTCTGGTGGTTCGGGAGACAATGCAACCTTTAGCTCTCCCCTCTTACATAACTGTCTGTCTGTCAGAAACACACAGGGCGGTTGGCTGCTGGGGAGGTGCTGTGGTGCACACCGATTCCCCTGGTGTCCTGCTGTACCACCGTTTCATTAGCCTAGCCGAGCCTTTTCTTCATGAAGTCTTTTCTGCACATCCAGGACACTAAACCAGCAGAAATCACCAGAATCCACACATCATCATGAACCGTCATCACCATAACAATTAATACATAAAGGAACATCCCATCTAAATACTGGAAACGCAATTCCAGACACAATAATTCAATTATTTCGATCCACAGAAATGCTGTTGATGGCAAAGATCAGTCGTCTTCCAACTCTCTCTTCGCTCTGTGGTTGGATCCAAGGAGCTCGATGTAAACTGGAGAGCCTTAGTGTCCAATAAGACAGCAAAGCCAGGCTGATATAGGGCTTACTGCAGGTCTCATCCAGTCTGAAACTGGCCTGTCTGAGTACCTGTCCTTCAGTGTGTCTGTCTATATCAGCCTCAGGAAGGCAGACATTTATAAAGGTCTGTTATGAAATCAAAAAGTGGGAAAACATTTCCTGCCATGACAGGGCAACAAGCAAAACAGAAAAAAAAAACGAACTACAACACAACAGCATCAATGTGGAGGCAACAACATATGCCGACAAGATAAATTCTTCATCTGTGTCTTATTAATGTCTTATCAAGTCCAGTGCCTGTACGTCTACTTTAAAACAGCTTGTACAGCTATAGATCAATCTTACTAGGAAACAGTTTGTGCATCAGGGAGGAGATAAAGAAAGAGAGGCTGACAGCGAGGTGCAAGGTCCTACCACCAGAGGACATAAATCTCAGCAGAGACAGCCTCTTGCTATCTTAAAAGGTTTGCGACCCTCTTGTCACCTCTCTCTAACCCTGAGGCCCGTCTTTGTCATGTCTGTCCCTCTTTAACCTCATCTCATCTCACGAGCACCCAACCTGTCTCCTAAAAATATGTTCATATACAACTATTATGCATGTGTGTTTCTGTATAAAGAGTGTAATTTTATCAACATTTATATTGATGGCATCTACTCTGTCTTCACCCTTTAGTATTCTTCTAGATTATTTACTGCTGAAAACTATGGATCACTACTCTTTTTAAAGTTCTGTCTGGGCAACTCAAAGCGCTAAGTTATGGTTTGGGAAAGATCAGAGTCTTCGGAAATATAAAAAATATAAACTATGGCTTTAAGCATGACAGAATATGTAAATTTTTCACTGCTTAACATAAAACTCAAGTGTTTTCCTGCCTTAAATCAAGTGCTTTAGTTATGTAAACTATGTCTTGCCTGAAGATTCTGGATGTGTAAACATGAACACAACTGACTTTGCAAAAACAAAAGGAATCAAACCATCAAAATGTGTTTGACAAAGTGCATTAACATACATCCAATACTGTGCAAAAGTCTTAGGCCAACATTAGGTTTGTTGGTTTAGTAAACTTAATATGATCACACATATGCAATACAATCTGGATATATGGGAAATATGTACAGCAGTAAAAATAAAGTTTCAGTGATCTAAAAATAAAATCTATAAACCACAGTGATTAAATTTAGTGTGACCTCCCTTTGCACTCATGTCTTTAACCCTTTTGTTCAGATAATGAGATTTATTACATTACACCAGGTTTCAATCAACACATGTCAAATGCTTTTAACTGTTTGTTCTGCTTCCTGTCATAGGGTCAGAGGTCTCACTAAGTAGTGACTTTAACCTTTACAACCCACTTAGTTCAGCTTTTTTGTGCATCTTTTAAGGCTGTGCACATATTTCCTATAATTTCTTGTCATATCTGAAGAAAAAAGAATGCGAAAAATAAATATGTATGTTCTTTTCAAACCTGCAAAAACAACAAAGCTGAAGGTGGACTAAGACTTTTATATATACATGTGTATGTACTTCTTTGTAGTGGTTATCTTTGTACATGCCTTTAATACTCAATAGACTTGTTAAAAGTACAATATGTAAAATATGTGAGAAAATGTACATGTATTAAAGGCAGGGCAAAACAAGCCAAGTTTATTTATAGAGCACATTTTATCCTCAAAGACAAAAAGACGGCTTTACAAAAGTAAAAGTAATACCCAGATGGAAATAAAGACAGAGTGCTTTCACAGTAAAAGATCAAAATATTTAAAAATATCATTAGATGACAGTAGAGGGTATATAACATCATAATAAAAGAGAATAACATGTATATTAAAATTATTACAAGAATAATCAGACTGTAAAATGTAACGTTACTCCTGTTCTGACATTCTAAACAATCATACTGTATATAGACTGAGAGGAGGTGATCTGGGCCTGAATGTAAGACAGAAGTAGTTCAGGGACGTCCATATGACAGAAAAACTCAAGACACCGACAATATGAAGCTGTACAAGGTTAGTTCCACTTTTACAGACTTCCTAAAAAACTCAATATCTGTTGAAGTGTACTCTATATTTAGAAAACTTTCTGCGCTTGTTCTTGCCATCATTCAATCCTTTCCCACGAGGTACTGAAACCCCGAAGCCTCTTAAACCGACTAAACACATCTGCAGCCTATGTTGTGCTGTCACTGTGATGAATCTTAATATGTTATTTCAAGTTAAAACAGACAAATTAGCCAATCACGGTAATATTTTACGAAACAAAATCGTCAAACGGCGTGGGAGTCCAGTGGTTTTAAATCCAGTGATGTAACCACTCCCACTAAAGCACACAGGTGGACTGAACACCTGAGATCAGACGCAAAAACTCTGAATGAACTCTTGAGAGATCCAAAATGGTTGACTCTGCTTCATTATAAAGGCTGGAAGGCAGAAGATGATTATAAAACAGTAAAGGACAAGTTGAGCCATTGTCACCAGCTATAAAATACTGTTTTGACATCAAAAAGCAGGTTTATCTCACTGGTGTTTTCTATCAAGAATCCCTAAGAACATGAATGTGTGAGATTGTCAGGTTCTGCTATTCTTAGGCCCCGCCCCAAAGTCCCCCCTTGGCTCCTAGCACTAGTATTGGAGTACACTTGTTTTTGAAGTGCACTTCGGACAGTCACAAATGTTAGGGGTTTCTACAGACACAATGGGACACTGACGTCATCAATAAGTGAGGTCGAGTAATATGCGGAAGTTGACAGTAAATATAGCAGTACATTAATCCACATGACAGCCCATAATAGTACACCATGGTCGGTCCAGGAGATTCAGTCTTTGGTGGCCAATGTAAAAATTCAGACAAGACAACGCGAAACGAGCGACTTTATCAACAATTCCCTAAACAGAAAACACGGAAGTACGTGCTTTGACGTTCAGGTAAAGTCAGTACTATTCTGTAATGGAAACGCTCCAGAAATACAGAGCTGAGTCAGTACCAGTGTGTGATTCCTTTCCAGCTCCCGTTGACATGTTTACCATATGTGAAACATGTTTATGTGGGGAAAAGTGGAAGCATTTGTAAAGCACTGTGGGCGGGGCAAAGCGGCAGATTCTTCCCCTCCGTTTGAAGCAAAAGCAGTGAGTCTGCATCCAAGCTGACTCTGTTCAGAGGGGCAGAATATCCACTCCCCCTCGATGCTAACAAGAAATGGGACACTCTACCCCTCCAAAACTTCACTCCAAATGTAGGGGTACGGACGAAATGTACGTGTACATGTACACCTCTGTATTGTATCGAAGGCCCCGAACTGAAACGGTTGGGTACAAACGAGTGCACCGTTACCGTTACACCCCTACTGGAGCATAACTCAACTAATTAAATGAAAGTTCATATATGACTTCCTATCAGTGCTCAATAGTAGCTTTGTTTATATCTGTAACTATTTCCATGTTATAAGACATCAAAAAATGGCCCATTATACATAACTGCAAATTTTTAATATTTCAAAAATTCCTCAAAAATGTTAATATCAAAATTTCTCCAAACTGTGAACAAACTTTCTAAACATGATCCTAAATAATCTACATTTAAAATTTGAAATTAATCCGACTGGTAGTTTTGTCGTAGAGGTTGTTTGAAGAAATTGCTAAAGAGGATGATGACAATGACGATGAAGACGACAAAGAGGATGGCGGACACAGCACCGTCACAATTGCTCATATCTGAATATGTGACGTTTGTCCTCACCTCCATCTATTTTCCTCTGCTCCTCTACAGCAGCCACAGCTACTAGTTTAAATACAAAGTTCACTATGTCTGCGATAAACGTCCCATTCCCAAGATAAGAGGCTTCAACACTGACTTAAAGATGCATAACAAGTACAAATGTTACACACTGCACCTATGCACTACATATTGGAAACATGTAATTGCCCTCCTTTCACCCCCCCCCCCTCCTTTTTATCTTTTCATTTTTTTTTTTTTACCTACAATCCAGGGTAATGTCCTGCTCTGTCCTGACCTGGCTGTGAAGTACTGGAAGAGCAGCCAACACTGACCACCTGAGACACTGTGCGCCACAGTTATTATGACAGCTAAGTCAGCCAAACATCTGTCAACCTGTGCATTGTGGAGGATGGAGGGAATAGAACGGATGTAAGAGTAAGGAAAGTAACAGATGGAAAGAAATGAAACAAGGAACAGAGCTGTGATGAGATTTACAACACAATGACATGAGAAAAAGGAGGGATAATAATCACTATGATTTGATATCGGATTTTATTTCACACCAGAGACTGTTAGAAGCAAAAAGGTTTGGTCTTTGATATGTTATAAAAATGACAAAAGCAATATTTTTTTAAAGACCGAACATCAACAACCAGATTACATTCTAAAGTGGAGCTATTGCAGCAGAATGGTAAAAGTGTTCCAACTGTTTGACTGCATGTGGTTCTACTTCTAACCCAGTAAAGAGCTGTGTTTTTCTGCCCTGCTGTCTGTTTTGTCTCTCGCAAACTTATTAATTTGTGCATCATCTGAAGAAAGGGGATATAGTGTAGCATGTGGGTAATTTATTACAGGATCCTTAAGTAGATCAGTAAAATGATATCCCACATCCAAAACAAGTAGAATTAGTCAGTTTAACCCTTTATAGGGCACGCGCTGAAATACTGAGATTCAAAATTTCAACCTTAGTGCGTTATTAGACATCGTCATCGTCATCCTCTTGCCTTAAAACATGTGAGCAGCACTTGGTAAAAAGTAAATGCGTGCAATAAAACAACTGTTATAAAGTCATAAACTGACAAAAATCACTCATATTCACCATTTACAACTTCAAAATATCTATAAAATCACTGAATCACTGTATAATGTTATTTAAAAAAAAAAAAACATGCCTCTGGACCTCACTGAGGCATGGGATTGGCCCCGTATTTAATATTTGAGGAAATTACCAAAAATAGTTACTTGCCCAATAAAGGGTTATGCAACCATCCATACACTTAATCTGTGTGAATGGCCTGAATAAACAACCAAAGAGGTGATATTTGCATCAACTTTCTGACTTGAAACCACTTGCAGTGCCTAGCTTCCAGAATGATTCTGTATTAAGTCCTTGCCTTCTCCTTCCTTCACTCCTTCCTTTATTGATATGATGTACTGTACCTCTGAAAGTGCTTCCGATGTGAAAAGAGTGGGTGAGAGAAAGAGAAAGTCTATCTAAAGGTGTGAGACAATATGTATGCAAATGTTCTCTCTGAGCAGATCAGAGCCCATGAGCATGGCTGCCATATGGTGACAGGATGAGGATTTATCATCCAATATCACCTCATCATAAATGATAATGATAAACACATAAGCCATGCTGTAATAAAGTTATATACCACCTGTAATGCAGTTACCTAAACATAGTAGTAAATCATCAGAAAAGAAGATTTAAGCACTTATGGCATGGAGTAGTGGAAGACGAAAGGACAGAGCGAGGTGAATAAAAATAAGAGTTTTGGCATTTAAAGACAAATTTAAAAAGAAATAATACAGCCCAGTCAACCCACTACCACGCAGACGGAGTTCTTTTCAATTGCTCAGTGCTCGAGCCAGACGGGAGAGAATTAATAAGGCTCTACAGTGTATCGGTGTTACTAAATTGGCGGTGTTTCATAACAAACTCTTTCAGAGCAGTTATCAATTAGAAACAATTAAAAGAGCCATTCATCATTCACACAAAGCCAGCTCCGTAAAGGGAGCAGCGCTGACAGAGACGCTGATAAAATGTAATCAAAACCATAATCTGCCCGCGCTGTTTTTTCACACAGCCTCGTCTTGACAGAGTCGAGGTATGTTTATTTAAAGATCACACCTCCGGCTAGGTCTAATGGACAGAACACTGTGCTCAAACCACATCAAATAAACACATGGCTGCTAAAACAGAGTCTGTGCAGAAAAAGTGACAACATGGGAGAAAACAGGAGAAGAACAGGTTTAAAATCAAGCTGTGAAGAAACTTCAAAACACGCACGAAAAAATCACATAAACAAGTCCATCTTTGGCAAACGTCAGTACAGCATGTGTCTGCGTGAATCTGAAGCCATGTGCTGGTCTATCTGTGTACATTCTGTTGACTGACAGCTTCCTGCAATGCCACTTTACTGGAAAACTGAAGCTATGACTTTCAATATTAATGTCCTGTTATCATGGTTATATTGGTAACAATGGAGATACAATCTTAATGCAAAGATGCACTGGGGGAAAGCAGGCTCTGTCCTACACACAGTGTATCTCTGCACATCCAACTTCCCCGGCTCTCAGGCCTCCAGAGGGGTCCGTGATGGCACAGGGTGAGGCTACACCCCCACCACCTCCCAGGCATATGGGAGCTTAATCAATGCAGCCTCTTCCGTGCAAATGTAACTCTATACTTGTGTAGGGAGGATAGGGGAGCTACCAGAGCGGCCTCCCCTGTCTCTCTGTCCTAATGAAGCTCCGAGGTAATCAAATCACTGTACACACAGGCAGATGGCCAATAAGGAAGCAACCACTGGGGCTCTATGGTGGCATCGACACACAGTTACTTAGTAACTATACGGTAACAAAAGTTTCAGTTCTAATATACATCTGCTCCAAAATGTAAATGGTTCATCCTTGGCCCGTGCCCTAACCTTCATAAAGTTTAATGAAGCACTGTTGAAATCCTGAGAGATCAAATAATCCAACTGGTGTGTAGATGGGAAGAAAGTTACTTGTTAAAAAATGTATTTGTATGTTTAATTTGTACATCTGAAATGCTGAAAATTTGGATAAAAATCATCAAAATGTCATAAGAATGTTTTTACACTTGGAGGAGGTGTAAAGTCCAGCGTGCATATCAATAAAAAGCAAATGCAATGGAAATACTGCAGATGTAGGGAGTGTGTGTCTGCATCTGCGGACCAAAAAGGAAACTCAGTATCATTAGATGAAGAACACTCATGAAATGTCATCATATATGAAGAGCTGCAACTGAAATAGCTTTCATTTGTCAGAAAGTGAGACAGATTTTACCTCTATCGGGTCCTCAGTCATTATCAGGTAAATTATTGTAAAAACAGTATTCAACATCATGGAACTGGTAAAAGGTCAAACCACTGAAGACGATTAATGTTAATGATGAAACAGAACTTAACCCTTAAAGACCTAGATTATATTATTTAAATTATATTATCCTCTTTATTTGACATTTTCCAGGGGAAAAAAATGTTAATAAAATCAAAAGCAAGGAAAACACCCTGAATATGGGTATTTTCCTGTTCATAAATACTCAGCATAATTTCAAAGGTCAAAAAAAAATATTTTTTAACAGACAAAATTAAGAAGTTAATTTTTCAGCAAAACATAAACTGAGCGTAGAAACAAGTGTCTACAATCACTGTCATGATGGTAGACGGTGATGACAGCGATGACGGTGTTTCCATGTTCTCTACGGTGCCTCTGAACATCCAAACGGATCATATCTGATGACAATAAAAAGCTGACAAACTGCATTTTACTCTAATTACAATTTACTCTACTCTAATTATTTAATTGTAGTGATAGTATTTATGCTTAAAAGTTAAAAGGTTTTTAGATCAGCAGATGCTTTTGGTCACTAAGGCCTTTGACATTTAATATTCATTCCTTTCTTTAAATCCAGAAGCTCTGTGACAGAAACACAGTGACGAAATAGTCGACTATACTGTATGTCCTCCAGCTACGTTTAATAAAGATGTTATTATAAGGGAATATTTTCTTGTTCTCCCAACCTCAGAACTGGTACTAAGACCTTCTCATTCTCCTTGCTCTGCAGAGCAAATAATACCCACTAATCCACACAGAAAACACAAAAATATGGAAAGAGAAGGAAGAAACAGACATTGACACAAAGGGTATAAAGGTGGAGCTACAGTCATCAGTAGTATATTTTATGCTAAATCCCTCCGTCAGACAATTATACCCCTAAGGCCTCTTATGTGCAGCTTTTGTGTTTCTGTGTGTTTTTGTGTCACTAGAGGATGCCCAATGTGTAAAACTAAGAAGAGACCAAAGAGTCACTATCTCCAACAGTGTACATTAAGAACTCTGCTCTGGACACAAACATGAACACACAGGAAGCTCCCAGGCCTGTTTTATCCAGTGTGATGTAATGAGATATCTGAGGAATAGAGGAGAGGAGAGAAGACTAGAAGAAAATAGAGGAAAGAAAACTAAAGGGAAGAAGAGGAAAAGAAATATGAGGAAATGAAAGCCGAAGGAGAGGAATCAAGAGGAGATGTGAGGAGAAGAGAGGAGACAAGTACAAGGAGCAAATCTGACTCCTCTGTTTCTGTCTTCCTCTCCCTCTCTGTTTAAGGCAGTAATATGTCTCCATTTCTGTCTATCCTATTGTAATGGAGTAGGTCTCACTACGCTGCCTGAGGAAATTGCCTTATAGTCCCTCTGTCCCTCTTCTATATGTGGACACACAAACACACACAAACACTCACACACACACTCTCATGGCGGTGGCCCCGGTGACACTGCTTAAATATTAATGATCTGATTCGCTCTCATTAATAATAGCTGCAGTGCTGATTACTCTGTGAATACCACTGTGTGCATGTGTGTGTGTGTGTATGTGCTGACATGTTTGTGTACGTGTACACATATGGACGTGTGCCTACTCACAACGCGTGAGCCAAGTATTTGTTCTGCCTGTCACATATTACACTGGAATATTACACTGAGTCACTCCACAAGTATTACTGTCATTACATTACTGAAGCACATTAAATAAGACTGAATTCTATAACAGTAAGGACGGTTAAAGTTAGTATATGGTGATAAATCTGTTGTCAGTTTGTGATCATATGTGTTTATGTGCAAGATTAAAATAAAAGGAAGAACTGTGGATGTATATGGATGTTATTAGTAAACATGCACAAACACACACACACACACACATTATAAAGAAGGACATGCAACCCACACACAAGTGCACAGGCGTTCAGATATACAGAAACACCCACACAGGCGGGCATGCGTTCAGCTAAGCCATGCATGACGCATGAGAGACGCAGCTGGCTTAAGCTAGCTTAGTGCTAGACACACACCAAACCAGGGCCAGCAAAAAGCATGAGTAGACATCAGTATCTATTGGGTTGTAATGGAGAACTTTGCATCCCCCTGCTAAGAATAGCATTGGCTAACCATGAAAGCGGAGAGAAAGGGAGGCTGTGGGTGACTGTGAGAGTGATATGATGCTGTGTGTCCTTTAGTAATGATGAGTCAGCGAATGACAGCAGCACACATGGCAAATGGAAAACAAGTTTGACAACAATTGAAAACATTGGGTGAAACTGAAGTGAAACCAACACTTTAACACTGAATGTAGATATATTTAATCTCAAGAAAATTCATGCGTGTGCCCTTGTATGTATGTTTGCGTCCGGTGTGTTTGTGTGATTTTATGTGGACAACCCTCTACAAATTTCCCATTTCCCTGATGAATTACATTGAACCGCGTTGAGACAGGAGGAGAGAAGAAGTGAGGAAAAAACAAGCGAGAAAAAGGGGAAGGTAATCAGTGTGTCTTTAGATTGTAATGCAGTTACATGGCAACTGAACTCAGGCACAGCGATTGAAAACAAGCAGTGTTTCCCACTTTTTTATCAGTCATTCATGCAGAAAAACAGGGCTATCTCAACACAAAGGTAACATTATTCATCATCCAACCTTTTGCCCATTTTCAGGCCATCTGGCTTCCTTCCTCACCTGTCTGATACCCCTCAGAGGTTGACTCCAGCTCCCGTTGGGGCGCGGGGGGGGGGGGGGGGGGGG
>JAPTYQ010128375.1:2889-15102 GCA_029814465.1 Ostorhinchus cyanosoma | reverse complement strand
GGGGGTAGAGAAGAAAAAAAGGCCCTCCCAGATGACAGTTGATGATTCAGACATGTTCGCACCGTGCTCAGTTTTGGCAAAATGATTCGATTTGTTGAAGAGACACATGATCCAAACAAACAAGTCAACACCTCTCCCACACAACAGTCTTTCTTTCTGTGCTTCTCGTCTCCTCTTCCTCCTCTTTTTACTCGCACATGCACATCAAGATCTTTCTCCTCAGCTGCAAAGGAAATGAGACCGTTCAGGAGTCCGTTCATTACGCGTCTGCTTTCCAAGTCTGGGTTTTGTCAGTTGCTCCTAAACTTTGCAGGTCGTATGTACGGTAGTCGGAGTCGTGTGTATATTATTAGCTGGTACATATCTCAGTATTGTTGTATTATCAATGTGCTTTTTACGTCTTTTAACTGTGGAAAAAGATGCATTAATTACAACGTCGTACCATAGATTCCGACCGTTCTTTTGTCATTCACGCTGCGTAGCTTAGAGCCCAATGAACTGATTGAAAACATCAATCAAAACTTTTTCATCCGTAGACTATGGACTTGTAATTACTGTGATCAATGTACTTTTATAATAAAAAAAAGACTCTATGCAAAAAAAAAGGATATGAATGTGTAATCACTTCTTAGAAATCAAACTGCACCATAAAAACTGTAAAAGAAATGAATGTCTCTTTCTGTGCTCTGGAAATTGTTCCTTTCCATCATCTGCCTTTCACTGTGTGGGTACACTGAGGTACTACCAAGGGAAAAGACGTTTCATATTATATTCCTAATTATCCTGGTAAATGTTATGTAATTTTTCTTTTACAGTGTAAAAGGCGGATAAAAACGGTATGAAAATGAGGGACAAAAAAGGTGACAAAGGTGAAAATGAGACAGAAATGACAAAAATGAGATGAAAATTAAAAAATGGAATGAAAATGAGTTAGAAAGAGGACAGAAATACGACGCAAATGGGATCAAATTAAACAGAAACAAGATGAAAATGAGATAAAAACAACAAAAATTAGATGAAAATGAAAAAATGGAATGAAAATGAGTTAGAAAGAGAACAGAAATACGACAGATTAAACAGAAACAGGTGAAAATGAGAGAAAATTGAGAAAAAAAACTAAATCTAAATGAAATTAACCATTCAATTTATTATTTATTCATGTCTTTATTTATTCAATTTTGATTTGATTTGATTATTTTATTTCAAATATAGCATTAAAACCAAAACAACAAGAAAAATTTACATAAAAAGAACATATATTTGAAAAGGAGCTTTAACTTGATTAGTCCCGCCCCCTTTCCTTCATCTTTTGTACCTACACTAAACGTCACATCCGATAACAAATCCTACACACATCAGACTAAAAATGCTATAAATCATAAATAAACTCTGTCCATTTCGTCATATTTTCTTAACATTTTGGATTCGATTGTCTTCTTTAAACGTGTTATTTGATTTAATTGCCTTCGTTTCATCATTTATTTCGCTCCATAAGTTGAATCCTGTCACAGATGTACAACCTTCCATCACTTCCATCACTTTCTGTGTTTTTCCTGTTAATGCACTAATGGGATGTGATGCACCAAATGCCTGGGATGCTTTGCTGTGCGTGGTTTTTCTGAAGCAACAAAATCAATAAACTGATCTAGTGGAAAAAAAAAAAAGAGACGCTGACATAATTGTTAATGAAATAAGGAAAGGTGATGGAGAAAATACTTGACATGCATTTATGCTTCTGTAGGTGGACTGTATTTGCAGATAATATGAACAAATAAATAGCAGTTAAGGACTCCAGCCTGTACAGAACTGAGTCTAATATGCATTTTTATTGTTCCTGGTTATTATTGTTAGTGGACAGTTTTACTGCTGCACATCTGCTCAACAAATGGACGAGTGGAACACTTAAAGGCCTTTACATACGCCACAGATGGTGAACAAGGCAAACGTCAAAGTCCCTAAAAGCACAGTAGGATCTAGAACTGTGTTTCCAATACACAAAATCTGTCATGAAGCTGATTTTATTGTCCCCAAAAAACTTTATACTAATGTAATGTATGATGAGTGGATTCATTTGACTAATTAAAGTAGAAGACAGCTGATCTGTGGCAGAGTTTAGAAATGTTAACTTCACTACATAACAAGATTAAAATGATATAAAAGGTGCAACAAGACCAAAAAATAATAATAATAATTTAAAAGGTGTAAAAAGATGATCACAATTATGCAAAATACACAATATTAAAGGATGATAACCAGACAAAAAAAAAAAAGATTTACATTTGAAATGATGTAAAAGACATAAAAAACATTCTAAATGACCTTAAAACCAAACTTTCAGAGACAGTGTTTTGATGATGGAAGATTCAGTAAAAATGTGGACTTTGTTAACAAGTGAATGAAACAGGAGCCTTTTCAAATCTAGACTTCAAAAATGAGTAAAAAAAACTAAAATAAAAGGGTTAATTTATGAAAGTTTGGGTCCAGAGGAGACACAAAATTTTAGTTTTGTGTATTGTTTTGCGTAGGAATCAGTGGAATTTAGGACATTTACATATGCACGTTTAACTCACAAAGACCAAATGCTACTTTTATGGCAGTTTTTCTCCCTTCTTATGTAATTTATCACCAGTTATTATAACATTATCATCTGTATTTAGCATTTTTCACTGTAAATCATGCATTTTCCTATGTTTCATTTCTTATATTGAACTTAGATGCTCATGGAAACTTAGTTAATTCAAAGGTTATTATATGAAAACTGAAGAAAAAGTGACTCATTAACTGAACATAAACCCAGTGTTTCCATTCACTGTCATTGATTCAACTCCATGGGTTTTACTGGTGAATGAATGTTGTAGAAGATGAGGGTGTTTCCATGGTAACTACGGAGCCTCTGAACGTCCAAATGGGTCAAATCTGATGAGCATGAAAAGATAAAGAACTGTATTTTACACCAATTATTGTCATTTATTGATAGAATTAGTGGATGAGCAGATATTAAACAGTTTCGATCAGCAGATGGTTTTGGTCGCTGGTGGAGGTTTGGGTCTTTATGGGTTAAAAGATCATTTAAAGTACAAGGTTTATAGTGTTTCATTATATTCAATGACTTTTCATTTAAATGTCTCCGATATGCATTTGTCTTTGTTTTTCACAGCTAATGGGAATCCTAATAAACAATTACAGAAATCATAGCATTTCTCGTCCCACAGGAGGAAATAATCGATCTCCCCTTTAACTGACACTTTAAAGCACACAAAGGATTAGTGGTTCAAAGGTTATTAAGCGTGTTAGAACAACAGGTATTTGATGGTTTATAGATGTTTTAATGATCCGGACGGGAACAATAGATTAAAAAAAAAAAAAAAAATCCAGCTAAGACTAAACAAGAGCTAAAGTAAACAGAGGAAGGAGGATGGTCGTGTCGGTTTACAGCTCATAAAGTGGAACAGGTTACGTTTTCATTCGCTTTGTTTGTTTGATTGTTTGTCCGACGAGGATCCCATTATACTTTTACAACAAAGGATGTTTGACGGCACGACATGAGGCCTTGGCTTTACCGAACGGCTTCCTGGTTCTAAATGGAATGGGATCTTATCGTACCAGTGAATGTCACCGTGTATAGGTCAGATAAACCCTCTGAAATGGTGCAGGTTAATTAAACTCTGTGTAATAGGTCCTGGGAGTCTAAGAATAATAATAAAAAAGCACACAAAAGATTTCTCTGGGGCTCAGAAGTCGTAATCGCTTTAAATGAACAGAAATAATTGATTTTTAGAGGAAAAAAATGGGGGGAAATTAAAAAGAAGCATAAGGTGAAGTAGGTTTTAGGATTACGTTTTAAATAATAGACTTAAATGTGAAACTCAATAAAGTAAGTTATCCTTGAACATTGAAATACCACATAATAGATTCACTCTAAGTTGTTCTATGTGGTATTAAAACTCTGGGTCGGTCTGACACCAGAACCCTTCGAACCAAAACCACAGACTGGATCTGTCACTGAATCAAGTAGAAAGCTCGTCGTTTGCACTCGTCTGTGTTTTCTTCAAACTAAAACTTATAAATGCTCATTTTAACAGTTGCTCAAAATAACACTGTTCCGTATAATCTTCACATCAGCTGATAGTTTACATTATAGCTCTGTTAGCCTAGCGCTGTTAGCTTTGCTCTATATTTGGACAGAAAACAGCGACAGTAAAACCACACATCAGCTCTGTTTTCTGTGCAGGTTCTGTTGTCAGTAGCTGAACTAAAGATCTGTTTGAAATCACCTCACGACTCCCTCTAGTGGTCAAATAAATCCCCGTTCTGTCGCTGAAAATAAATTCAGTTTATATCTGCGTCCTAATACATTGGCATCGTTAGCAGAATTTCTCTTTATTCTAAGCACTACTGATCATTTTAGATTACATTTTAATGTTTGAAAGTAGAAATATTACATGTAGACTGACACACAAAATAATTACACACTATAATATTTGCTCTTTAAAATTATTTCTCATAAATGTATAAATACGGTATCTAAGTGTCTCCCCTGGAAAATTTAGGAGAGATAAGACGAAAGGATTTCATATGTGATTCATTTATTATAAATATTAGAATAATTTTTTATGACTCAGTTTATAGAATTTGTTACTTTCCACGTAAGTTACATTTATTTCCGAAACACATTTAGAAAATGATTAAACCAAAGTGTTTTACTGAATGCTAAATAAAACAAGAGTCCTCAGAGCAGACGATAAAAGTCAAACACAGATTCAAAGAGTAAATTGGAAACCAAACGACCTTTTTTCATTAAGCTCATTTAATGATAGCACTTTAGGAAATTAATGCCTGTATTGGTCTGGTGTACAATGTTAATTAAAGACATAAAATAACCTACATTTATTGAATTTTGCTGAATGGTTGAATCATTAAAGGTGGAGTAGGAGATGTTTCCTAGAGCATTTTTTTTTATTTTTATTTTTTGTTACTATCGTGCTTAAAATCGCTTTCACACCACGATTGCAACCAAATAATTGCATTTTCTGACACAAAAATATAACATTAAAGTCACCTGTGAAACTGACAGAACTGAAAAAAGAGCATCCAATCATTTTAAGCGGCCCATTGAAACGATTGAACGGTGACATGTTCATCAAACTCAACTGTCATTTGCCCCTCCCCCTTCTGTGTTCTCAGAGGCTCGGAGAACTTGAACAGGAAACGAAGCCAGAACCAAAGCTTGGCTTTTTATATTAGCTTTAACAGGAGGTAAAGTTCACTGACCAGCTGTTTAGAATCTTTAGTATGAATTTGGGCTTTTTTACTGACAAATATAGTAGTGAAATGCACAGATTACAGCGTTTAAAGCAGATTCTTGTGCTTGAGAACCTTCAGGAACAATCCCTGCGCGTTCCCTGGAGGCGTGGCTTCAGAAGAAAGAGGTTTGGACTTTTGAGTTGTGTATTTTCAGAGTGTTGCTCGCAGGATCTCCTACTCTACCTTTAAGGCCGAGGGTCTAAATCTGGGAAGAAGACCGTACCTTCTCTGCATGAGTTGGACCACCGTGGAGACCATTCAGTCCTATATGTACGTAGATGATGGACTGGAGGTCTTCATCAACGAGGATCTGAGCCAATACAACGTCTCGCTCAGGTCCGTTAACGTCCCCCAACGACACATCACATGTTCTACCAGCCTGTTGTCAGCACTATCTTTATCTTTCAAGTTGAAGCCAAACAGGGTGTTGTTTTCTCTCATGTCCATCTGTGAGGGTGAGAATAACTCACCACCAGATACATCGACCTTCATCAAACTTCATCTGGAACCTTCTAGTTTTTCCTACATCCTTGGATCCACCATTTGCAGTTAATTACTTTGACTTCTCCTAAACCTAAAGTTTCAACATCTTGACTCTCAGTTAACTCCATCAATTTAAAGTACTTCAACAAAAGTATAAGAAACGCAGTCATCACACCAGACGAGATTTATGAAGCAACTGCATCACAACCACCAGGAAGTTCATGGTGCGTTCAAGTGCACTTCCTAGATTCAGGATGCAACAATCAAATGGTCACAGAAGTTGTTTAAAACAGTAAATTTCTTATTTTTTTTCGTAATTCCTTTTATTGAGGTCCACATTCCAACATCTGTATTTTTCAGTCTTTCACTAGATATGTTTTTGTAATTAGGTGCAATTTTTTTTTTTTTTTTTTTTTTAAAGTGAACTATATAGACTGATTTATAAGATATATTTATATTTCCTGGGTGTAACAAAATAAATATTACTTGGCACTTACAGTTAGCCTAAGTCATATTTTTGGCCAAATTGTGATATCTATATAAAATGAATCAGCTGTGTCATGAAAATAAAGTTGCGCAGAAATGACAATTTAGCCAAAAATATGACTGAGGCCATTATAGTATGAAGGTAACAATATACAACAGGAACATGTTGTAGGAGAGTCACCAAGTTACACATTAATCAGTGTTTTAAGGGTTTCCTGGGTGAATGTTTGAAGATAAAGGCTGATTTTAATGACGTTGAAGTCGTTTTAATGATCCACAGTTCAGCTTCAGTTTGAGTTACGAACGAACAGCTGGACGTATTTTATTAGTGAAGTCTGTTAAAACACCTGAAGCTGAGGGTGTGTCCACATGGCTGCGGTTACACATGGCTCTTTTGTCCACATGCATCTGTACAAAAGAGCCAAGTCCTCCCCCCCTTTGATGTGTTTTTCACCTACGCTGGGGAGGAGGTAGTGCTCTCATACAGGCTGTTATTAGATCCAAGCTGGTCACACAGGAGGCGGTGTTTGAGGACAGACGACTGGAGCTCCCCGACATCACCTCCCACTTCTGCACATTATGTTCAATGAGCTTAAAAGCACCTTCAGCCACAGATTTATTCAACCTCAGTGTGCAAACCAGACACTGAAGGTCATTTCTACCAGGTGTCTTTAGAATTCATTTCCTTTTAGGCTACATTGGACTTTTTTTTTTTTTTTTTTTTAAACCAATACTGATATTTCTACTCAAAGAGAATACAAAAACACTTGAACGTGACTTATTCGTTTCTGTATTTTTATGTATCTGTTGACATTTGGACTTCCTAAGATTTCAACATCTGGCTGCTGTGATGAGTAATTTCCTTCCAGGGTTTAATAAAAGCAATGAACTTCCTAAAAGAAGCAAAACCAGCATTAAATAAAAGAAGAAAATACAAAATTCTCTGAGAAAAAAAAAAGAAAAATGACCTGTGGGTGTTGTCATTATACTGCAGAGCACCTAGTTTGTGTTAGTTTTATAGTCATAGCAGGTCTAGAAGGAGCCATGTTTAGGTCTTTATGTGGTTAAATAGATATTAAACCTTGCCCTTCATTCATATGAGAAATAAAAGTATTACTTCAAACAGTAGTTTGTGTCCAATATAGTCCATGGCACATAATAACATAAATAAATGTATCTACAAAGCTCAAGATTCTACCAAATTATATTATCTGTCCAACTATATTTGAGAAGCCCATTTTCCTAATGTGTTATAAACATCCTGAATGTACAGTACACATAATGTGTTCTAATAAACCTATAATGCTGTATATCAAAGGATTATGCATAATGATTTATAACAATAATCATTACTCATTATAAACAGAGTTTTTCTTCTCATTTTTTTTTTCTAACCCTTTTCTTTTTGGCTTATTTTGTTGAGTCAGTGCATGTTTTGTTAATTTCTTTTCTTTTTTTCCATTTTAATCATCATTATTAGTCATCCCTCCACACAAAGTCTTTTTGTGCCTTTTTGGTTTTACATTGTTTTAATCCTGTTGTGTCTCAGACATTGTGTTTATTTCATTTCATCTTGTTACATCATTTTAATCTTTTCATGCCTTTGAGATTGTTCTCTTCTGCCTATCTTTAATGACTGACGCCTCTCCTCTACATTTCTAACAGTTTTTCCTCCGCTGAACACTTATAAAGGCTTGCAGACAGCACCGTTATTCTGTTCGAACAGTTTTCTTCTGACAATTGACAAACCAAAAAAAGGACAGAAATGAGAAAAATCTAACCAGCTATGGCTTTTTAGGTCATTTTAATTCATGTTCTTTAATACGTTGTTCTTTTTTTTTTTTTGGTAACTTTGCTGAGTATTTTTGGTATTTTAATTGTCTATTGTAGTCAATTTTAGGTCATTGTAACTCATTTTGTTCATATTTCAGGTCATTGCTGTTCATGTTGTTAACCATTTGAAGGTCCTTGTAATTCATTTTTGTTAATTTGGTTCATTCTGCTGCATATTTTTTGGTCATTTGGACTATTGTGTTCTTTTTGTTCATATAGCCTCCAAATGGTGTCTTAGTTCTTATGTTTAATGTTGACTGATATGGTACTGGCTTTTATATTATTTAATTAATAAATTCAATAAACCTGGAGGAAAAAAAAACTGGATCAATTTGAGATCTTATTCAACTTTAATTTTACTTTGAGCAACAGGAAGTAGAGGCAGGTCTGAGGAGACATTAGAAACGCAGAAAGACATTACAAACGTCTCGTCGTCGGTAAAAATATGTCATAATATTCCACATAAACATCTCTATCCATAACTTGTCACATTAGGACGTTTCATCCCATTTCCAGACGCAAACTCATAACATTTTTTGACTTCCGGGTGAATTTTATACGGGCAGCTCCGGAACCACGTTTCTGACGTCATCTTCCCTCGACGGTCGCAACAGGAAGACCCTTATCGGGTTGCATTTTGTTGTGGATAACACCTTTCCACGTCCTTCACGTGTAAAATGTACTATAAATTTAGCGGATTCACACAGAAACTGACGGGAGCGGCTCCCACAACCGCCTACAGCCCTCAGGTGAGACCAGGTTCTGGGGAAAAACCGGATCGTTAACCGCTGTCGATGACCTTCATGTCCGTGTGTTAGATCACATCACTCTACCGTGATCACCGGGGCCTCTAATCCGGTTTACTCCTGTTAAAGTTCAAAGTAGGATGTAGTTTTTACCCCCGGATTAGCTTTTTATCCTCCACTAAAGTGTATAAATAAAGAATGTATTTCATTTTCAATAGATATATTTTGCGACATATCCGTGGATACGTAAGCTAAATAGCGCCGTTGTTAGCAGTTAGCATTAGCATGCATCTGTTCATATAAGACATATAACACTTGTATAGCTGTTATTTTAATATATATATATCCCAATTTGTCCTGTTGTATTGTAATTTAAGCTTTGTCATGGCGAGTGAATGACCTGAAATGTGCTGAAGGGTAAAGTAAAGGTAAACAGTCAGAGGTTAAAGGAGGGTAAGCGATCAAAAAAACAAAAAAAAAAAGTGGGAAAAAGTCATACAGAGCCATAATAACGTCTTTTTGAGGGAACAACTTAGAACTATTTTACCACTTTACTACGTTTTCGCTTTGCTTTTCTATTTGGAGGTAAATTAAGACTTTAAAGTTGGTATAAAATATTCCTTACAGGTGACTTATAATGAAGTCTGTTTTTCAGATTTTTCAGGAAACAATAAAAACTTAAAGAGAAATTTTGTATTTGATTTAGGCAAAAGAAAATGCCATTTTTGTCCAAAATAAATGAATAACTTAGGCAAATATTTTAGGAAAGTGGTGATATACAAGTACTTTGAGGATCATATACTCTCATTTTCTGCTACTTTCAGGAGACAAACAGTTACTTTGAAGATTCATACAATTATTAGAGCGTAAACTTTACACAATATTTATGATTGTTATGGTGTGATATTTTAAATTTATTTTCCCAAGGGTATGTGCAGTGTTTTAAAATGAGTCCCACTGTTACCTTTAAAACTTATGCGTTAAAGATGAACTGCACATTAATACTAGAGGTCGAATAATAGTGAGTTTGTAAAGAAACAGTAATATAACAATAGTTTTGAGAAGTAAAACGCTGACACTGGTGGAGCGATAGCCCTGCTATATTAAAAAAAAAAAAGAAAGAAAGAAAGGAGAGACACTGAAAATGTACCAGCCATGTGTGAAATTAAATGTCTTGGACTTTATTGGATGCTAATGTACTACTGCATATCTAAATAATAATAATAATAAAAAAACTTAAACTAAAGTTCAACAAATGAATTTGAATCACTAATCTAATGTAATAAACTAATAATGAATAAATATAATATTATTATAATAATAAAAACTTTTAGCTGAGAATGATTTTTATGTAACCTTTAGGCTGTTATATTCTTTTTCTACTTTCGAAGCCTCATAAAAACCACTGGTCAGTAAAATCAGCCAAACCCATAAATGGGTCTCTCTGAAATGAATGCATCAAATATTATAATCCAGTAATTTACAGATCTGGGAATAACTATTCAACTACTCTGAAAAAGAAGTGATAAGTCATCATTTAGCAGACATGTAACTGAAGTTATCAGGGTTTTCTTGTTGGCAAGAAAGAGTGAAGAAATAAGCTGAAGCTCAACTAATGGCAGCAAAAGACATTTTTGCAACAACAAGTAACGTGAAAGAACATCTGCTGTAGGTAAGAGTTAAATTCTAAAACCAGAATGTCAAGGTCTGTGATGTTGAGTAATCACTTCTGAATCTGAAATTTCGAAGCTGATACTTTTTCCAATTTGGCCTAAGATGGGTTTAAGATGTAAAAACTTTACTTGTAGCAGAGTTTTTTACACTGTGGTATCTATTTTTTCTAAGAGGTCATGAAAAAAGAAAAAGCTGAAAGCCAAATGTTTGTTCTGTTAGTTTGATAAGAAATAAACTTTTCTGCTTGTTTTTGGTTAAAAAGTTAATCATTTTAGTCATGAGATGAAAAGATATTCTCACGCTGTTTGAGTTTGAGCTGATGTGTTGATTGGAATACAAAGTCATTATGATAAGATGAGATAAGACTTCATTTATCCCACTGTGGGCAAATTTCACAGTTAACAGCAGCCAAAATACAACAAGCAAGTGCAGAGAAAAAGACAAATGAGTGAAGATCTGAAGAGAAAAATAAGACATTTGGTATTTATGTCAGTGTTTATATAAATAAAGAATTAGAATGCAATGACATACAGTAGTAATTATACATCTTTTTGTTTATAGTGCAGCCATTTTCTCCAGTGTTTTACGCAGATCTGTTCCTTGATCTGTACGTTTAGACTCAATCTTTCCGTAAAGTAGATTTCCACTGATCCTCACGTGGTACATCTGTTCAAAGTCAGTTCCATGTATTGGCCTTTTTGGAAGCAAATAAGGATTTTAAAGGGGTGTTTGTCTTTTTTCTCTAATACATCTCCAGGTAGCGGTCCCTGCAAAAAAAGACAAAAAAAACTTTGGGTCCTTAGAGAATTAAAAATGTAATGTTGACATCATCATACCTGTCTATTGACTACTGGAAGACGTTCTGTGCTCAAGCTGCCGTCTTTATTTTCCAGTATGACGTGTTTTTAATTCCTTTTTTCCATTACTGCCTCATCTCTGGACCCTTTGTTCCCTGTATCCTCAAAGGTTACTCCTATCTGTGCATCTGGCCTTCATGAGGCTTTACAGCCAAGTTGAAAAATTCAGTAGCTCCTCAGAGCGTCTGCCAGATGTGACCTTTACTGCCGCTCTGTCTTTTATAAAACCACCTTCTTCCTGCAGTTTATGTTGACTTCCGTCTGTCCTGCGTCTTACTTTCCAAAAGAACCCGTCCAACCTTTACATCCCTTTCTTCAGATGAAAAATTAGCCCATAATTCACAAAGTTCAGGACCATTTTCCAGACACCGAACAACAGAAGCTGGAAGAAAGATGTCAGAAATTCAGACAAGTGAAGAAATGTTTATTAAACGATCTGTGGCATCATCTCAGAAATCTGTGAACTAGTTATTATGTGGAGTTTGTACGATGCACGATCCTCCATTAATAGAGATGGTTTAAAGCAGAGGTCTCAAATATGTGGCCCAGGGGCCAAATCCGACCCACCGAAGGGTCCAGTCTGGTCCAGTCTGGACCCTGGGATGAATTTGTGAAATGAACAAATTACACTGAAGATATTAATCGTTTTAGTTCAGGTTCCAAATACAGACCAATTTAATGTCCAGTGGGTCAATTAAGTAAAATACTATCATAACCTATAAATACTCACAACTCCACATGTTTCTCTTTTTGAATGTAAAAATTTTTAAGGCAAGGCAGGCAGGTTTATTTATGTAGCACATTTCCTGTACAAGACAATTCAAAGTGCT
>JAPTYQ010128332.1:0-15107 GCA_029814465.1 Ostorhinchus cyanosoma | reverse complement strand
AATCTTTTCTGAGGGGAAAGTGTGGTATGAATTCTGGAGTGTAATTCCCATGAAAATATCATATCCATTGAGACCAAACCTACGTACTTGTTCATACTCCCACATTTTCCTCATTTCAAAATGTGTTTAATGTATTTTTCAATTTCGCTTTATTGAATGGTTTTCTTTTTTGTTCTTCCATTCCCTCCGTTCACTTCCCCCATTTGAACTACTTTTCCACATCTATCTGCCTTTACCCAATGTGAGATACCTACATAAGTCTGTGTAATAACTTTTCCTCCCTGCTCTTTGTGATTCCTGCTGAGGTTTCTGCTGCGTCGTGTATGGAGCGTACAGATGTGCTGCCTTCCTTCCTCATAACACCTTTATTTCCAGATATCCATTCGCCATCACTAGCTCACCTCCCGTCTCTCTTCGTCTCTGTGGATCCTGTCTCTCCGTCTTCTCTACCACCCCCGACTCCACCTCCCACTGACAGATGACTATCACATATGCAGACACTTCAAACATGCTCCTTTTCAAAGAGATCCTTGGAAGAAAGCTCCAGAGAAACTGTGAATAAGTCATCAAATCAGCAGTGCTTTTCCTTTACCTTCTATCTTTGGGCGCTCTGCTGATATTTTCTTCTCACGCAAATATTTTCATCCCTCTTAGTTTATTCTTTTTCTTGACATCTGCAGCGCTTTACTATTCTCATTTCTGCCACATATAATTTTTTACTCCATTTCCTTTGTTTATGGTGTCCCCTCTTTGCCTTATTCCCTCATTTTATTTCTCATATTTGCATGCTTTAAAATGACCTTTTTATGCCTCCTCTTGCTTCTTTTATCTATCTGTGCAATATATCTGTAACAGCTGCTTTTATTTAGACATATCTTATATATTTCCACTTTTTCGACAAGAATTGTAGGTCTGAGGTGATAACTGTTTGATCCAAAGTGGATGTTACATACACTTATCTTAAAATGGCAAGAAATACCAGACCTGACACCATTCTAATATTTCTTGTCTTTGGACACATTTGTTCAACCTTCACAGTGTTGCTGAAAAAATGTGGTGAGCTTTTGGATGTAGTAACTGGTTGAAGCCTGTAGAGCCGCATTATGAAAGAACAGTGCAATATGTAATAATGTCATAATTTTTCACCTCATTATGTAATGAGGCCGCATTTTATAATAAAATTCTTGAATGCATTTTTTAAATAAACTTTGCCACATTTTTTAAATACTTCCAAATTGTCAGCGCACCAGTAAGTTTCTTGTCAGTAATATTTAATTAGTGCAGCTTTTGTCTCTAACTTGCAAATACATTCTCCATGATAATGAATAGAGTTATATTTGATTGTGGTTTGACAAATGAAACATCCATCTAGTTTTTGAAAATGAATTCTAATTAAGCTGGAATGCTTATTGTTGTTCTGTTGGTTTGATGGTTTTTCCGATGAAGGCATCAGTGTCAGTCGTTTTTCAATGGTTTATTTCATAATGCACTAAATTACTATGTTTTCTTTAAAAAAAAAAAAGTACTACACCCTCATTTTGTAAAAACTGTTGCAATATATTACAAAATGCAGCACAGTTTATTATAAAATGCATCTAAGAATTTTATTACAATAGTGAAAGGTGAAAATGATTACATTATTACATATTGCACTGTTTTTAAGATACAAAGCTCCTTTGGCAGAAAAAACCACAACCTAATGCTTCTAGTAGCTGCTGATCAGAACTGCATGATGTTCAGGAGGAATATTGGGTCATTCTTCGTTATAGAATTTCTTCAATTCAGTCATATTCTAAGGATGTGTGGCGTGAACGTCTCTCTGTTCATTCCACAGCATCTCTGTTGGATTCAGCTGTGGGCTCTGGCTGGTCCACTCCAAATGGTGGATTTTCTTTCCTGAAGTCATTCTGTAATAGATTTGCTTCTATTTTCGGGCCCTTGTTCTGCTGCATCATCCATCTTCTACTAAGCATCAGCTGGTAGACACTCACATTGACATATTATAACACTGAAATGAGAATTCTTTTTCTCCTCGAAGATGGTGGTCCATGTCCAGATGCACCAAAACAGCCCATCATGATGCTGCCATCCTTCATGTGGATGACGTTCTCATGTTAGTGAATATGGTTCCTTTTTATGCCACATGTACTGTGTGTTCCTTATTTTCATTGGTCCACAGAACGTTTTCCAAGATGTGTTGTGAAGTGTCGAGGTGTTCTTTGGTAAACTTCAGCCTAATAGTGATAGGTTTTTATTTTTTATTTTTGGAATGCAGTGTTTTCTTCCATAGTATTTAACTCTTATAAGTCGACTGGGTCCACTTAAGGGAGGGTATCCATAGTATTCAGCTGACTCCATCCAGTCGTAAGCAAATCAAGTCTTGGATGAGGGTCTGATTTGGTGTGTGTGTGTGTGTGTGTGTGTGTGTGTGTGTGTGTGTGTGTGTGTGTGTGTGTGTGTGTGTGTGTGTGTGTTTGTGGCATCATTCACATCAACAGATTGACTTGACTTAAAGTTTTCTAACTCCTGACTCCATTTAGCTCTTGTTGGAGAAATTAGCCAAAGGGTTCTTGTATTTATTCCAGTAGCAGTGTGAGTGTTTAATAGCTGTGTTCGATACAGACATTAAATGTTAGAATCATATATTTAATTTGCCTCCAAAGGAAAGGCAAGGGTTATTGTTTTTAGCGCAGTTTGTTTCTTAGTTTGTTAATATGCTAGCAGAAAAATGATTGGTTGAATTCATACTAAATGGGGTTAACAGATTACCAGTGACCTAGAATAGATGTAATTCCATTTTGGGCAAAGTAGGTCAAAGTTAAAATTTTTTATGAATTTCTTAAAAAAAAAATTAAAAAATCCTCATTTACTTATAATAGGCAAAATTTCAAATGTCTGTAGCAGCAAAACTATTGGTTGAATTCATACCAAATTGGGTTTATAGATTACCAGTGACCCAGAATAGATCTGATTACATTTTGGGAACAGCAGGTCAAAGTTCAATTTTGTAATGAATTTTGAAAGTCTTTGTTTTCCCCATTTACTTATAAAAGGCCAAATTTCACATGTCTGTAGCAGCAAAACCATTGGTTGAATTCATACCAAATTGGGGTGATAGATTGCCAGTGGCCCAGAATAGACCTGGTTAAGTTTGGGGGAAAGTAGGCCAAAGTTTACATTTTTCATGACTTCCTAAAATATTTGTTCTTCTCTCATTTACTTAAAATGGGCAAAATTTCAAATGTCTATAAAAACATCAATTTTGTTTTAATTTACTTCAAATTTGGCACATATAATTAATACGTAGCAATTGATACGCTAGCATCACCACATGCATAGACATGATAACATCAGCTGGATCGATGCCAAAATAAGCTACAATATGTGCTGGGGGCGGAGCTTGTTGTGCCCGGCAACACTTGTTGTGTTTGTATTTGTCACATGGATCCAGATCGCTTTTGTTGACAAATTCACGCAGAAAAAAATATGACATTTCAAAGGGTTTATATACTTTTCCTTGCCAATTTATAACATATGTATCAGTGCTTCAGGGCTTGTGAAAGGTGTTGCTCCAAAACTCTATATTCCGTCCTGTCAATGCAAAAATATGCCGTTCCCATGGTAACTGTCAGGTCCGTTAATTGGCTGTCAAAATGTGTGAACCGCCATGATGAGACAACACCCTGCAAACAAATGTATATCATCTTATTGCATAGCACATAATCACTTCACACATCTGCCTCTGGAGAATATAGTAAGAGCTATCTAATCAAAATGTTAATGATATGAGACAGAATCAAACTGTGGAGCCTATGGACACTTTACACACAGGCGTGAATGTGTCAGAAGTTAAAATGTGCTGAGCGTTTTAATTGAGAGTGCATATAGTAGAGAGGTGGTATAAATAAAGCTGCATAATCCAATTTAGCATGGCAGCAACATAACCTACCCACACAAGACACCAATGACGCACATCTCCACTGTTTAAGTCTACGTGGGATTGTTTGAGGAAGCAAGACTGAGTATGTTTCCTTGTAGGAGTTTGTGAAGAAAACACGTTGTATATCTTCTTAAATACCCCTATTCTTCTTAATGTTGTGGAAAAGCCTCAGGCATTTACTTTCCTTCATGTTTTCCACTTAAAGCAGGTGGGCAGCTGAAAATGTAAGGTAGTAAAGATCGAATGAGGATGAGTGGCAGATCCTCAAACTGGTCCTGCTTTGTATGTTTCATTCAGTTTAGAAATGTATCGACTCCATCTACACTATATTTAACCCATAAAGACCAAAACATCCACTGCTGACCAAAACCATCTACTGATGTAAAATGTTTAAAGCAGTGATTTTTAGCTTTCTTTTTTTTTTTTTTATAGAATTATGCATTTTAAAACATTTCCCTGTGGTCTACATAAACTGTAAATGCGAAGCTTGGGTCTGGATCCTTCATTAATTCAACTCTCCAGGTTCATCTTCAACCCTATTTCTGAGTAATGACACCAGAAAGGTTTTGAGCACTGGCCCTTTAAATGCAAAGAAGGTCGGAAGTCTTGACCTTATATGTGCAAATGTCATGATGTAACTATAGACATAAATAATGTAGAAATCCACTTGATTTTTGCTAAAATGAATATACAGATAGCTTTGCAGCAGCTGGAGGATTCAAATTCAAACTACTTGAAGTATTAGGTTCCACATGCACAAATAAATGAACCACAGACTAATAAAATTGGGTTTAGAAAAATATGGCCCCTTTAATACCTGCTGATACACTAATTCCAGGGGTTCTCAAAGTGGGATATGCATACCCACAAGGGTACTTAAAAGTTTTTAGGGAAAAATACATTAAATAAGTCATCATGTACCAAATACAAGCAAAATAATGAGAATTAAGGCTGAAATATAAAACAAAATAAACACATTCATATACTAGTTCACCTTGTTTAAACTTTGTTAAGATTTTAAGAACATTTCTATTTTATATTATTCAAAATGAGGTTTTTTGAGTCGCTAAGTAATTATTTTTTGTTGATGAAAGGTTCAGTTATTAATTAATGTCCAATTTATTTATTTTTCTTATCAATGAAAGAGGACAGTTTTCAGTTTGTATTTTGCACACTTTAAAAAATGTGCATATATATATATATATATATATATATATAAAATACATGGAAATAAGTGGCAGAAAATGCAGTTTGTCATCTTTTCATGGTCATCAGATATGACCCATTTGGATGTTCAGAGGCTCCATAGTTACCGTGGAAACACTGTCATCTTCTACAACATTGATTCACCAGTAAAAAAGTTGGATCAATGACAGTGGATGGAGACACTTTTTATGTTGTCTCTGTTTTGATATAACTCTCAACTTTACTCTGAGCTTTTATGACCATCTACACAATCAGTAAATTAAATGCAGCAAATTACCTGATTTTCACTGAAAAAGTGCAAAATAAAGGAGATTGTATCACTATAAATGGTGATAAATCACTTAAGAAAGGTTAAATATAGAGAAAAATTTATTAACAGTTACAAAAGTAGCACTGGGTCTTCATGGATTAAAAGGATGAAATGACCAAATCAAATTATACATTTCCACATCTAAAACCATTTTAAAAAAAAACCCTTCAGCCACTTGCAGCATCAGTGTGGTGTTGAGGTTTTGTTTCCTCGGCCGGAGATACTGAGGTAACTGCTGAAAAGGAAACAGCGGTTGTCTTAATAAAACATGAGTAAACAGAAAGGAAATGGTATATAATCTGCTCAGGTAGCACTGCAGCTTTAAAGCTCGCACCGCTGAGGATCAGAGGAAAGAGAGGCAGGCATGTTAATCTCAGAAAAACACACCTGAATGCAGCCGTACACTGTCGCATTACAGACCAACCATGCCTGCATTTCTTATCTCTCCTCTCCCTCAGACAGTTCAAGTTGCTGCCTATCAGACCGTCTCCTTGACACTCATTCACACAGCCACAGAAACACTTCCCCTGCTTTTTAGTTTCATATCTAGTATCCTGGATTAAACTGGAAATTTACATGCATCTCAGCTAAATGCATTCAAACGAGGATTATTCACATTTCTGATCATTTCAATATACATATTCCCTCCAGTGGTTCAGGTAGCTTAAGTACATTATTGTGTATGACATTTCAGAACAATAGAAGGAGTCAGGGTTTTATCTTTGACACATTCTCAGTGGATCAAAAGTTTACATACACTAGACTCAGTGTGTTTTCTAACAGACTGGAAATTACAAACTGTACGGAGGAAGACAAAAGCATCCTGTTATTGGGTCGTTTGGTCACAGAAGGATTCTTTCATTTCACACAATTAATTGTTGAAAAGAAATGAAACCTGGATGTTTTGAAGCTTGGACACAAACGGAGCAGGACAACGACCCTAAGTACGCCTCAAAGATGGTGACAACACAGCTTAAGGACAACAAATGTAATGTTTGAAATGGCCGTCACAAAGCCCTGACCTTAATCCAATAGAAATGTGTGCACTGAACTGAAAATGCAGGTTTGTGTAGAGAGGTGCACAAAGGTTGGGGAAGTTTTTAATTCATGTTAAACTATTTCAAGGCCACTGAATATTATGCAAAGTTTAAAACATAATCACTTAATAAAAGATGGGGAAAAATATCATCACTATTAAATGATATTAAAAATAAAATGTTATGTCAGTGTTCAGCAACTTTTATAACCTAAAGAGCCATATTTGACCCAAAAGAAAAACCGAATGAACTCTCTGCCTTGTACCTGCAGTAGCCTATTTATGATTAACAGGTACTTTAACATGTATTTACAAAACAATAATGTAACATTTGGTGCATTTATGAAATTATTAATAATAAGGAATACATTACTATACATTTATATATAAATAAAGAGCACATTTGAGTATTTGGCATACACTGGCATGTGTACAGTTACTTAGAAACAGACGATTTACCAACAGATGAAATTGACATTTATGCTATTGTGCTATAGTGAAAAACTCTAAAAGACCATATGGCCCATTTCTCTGCTAAAAATGTTTAATAAATGTTTTATTTCATCTATAGGCGTACAATGTGTTGACGGCTTTATGTAAACAACAATGATCAGAAACTGGTGAAATGCAAAAAAATAATTGTTATTAATTTCCACATGTTGGACAAAAGACTGACGTAGATCCACAAAAAAGATCAGGAGCCGAGGAAACATGTTGAAAACAGATGCTCATCATAACTATGGAAAAAGTATGAGTATGAATGCATTAAACTGAGGTGTATGTAAACATGTGACCTCCGCTTTGGGAATATTTAAACGTCTATAACCAGAGTGAGACTGGTGGCGTCATGACCTTGTAAGTTTCACCCATCTTTTCTTAATACGGACACTCCTCAATTACTTTCCATCGAGACACTTGCTAAAATAGCCCCAGAGTCCTTCCCCTCACCACAAGCCCCCCCCCCTATCCATCCACCTTTATTTTTTAGAACCATGGGGATCTGTGTTGCCATGGATTCTGTCGCTATGGCTACAAACAACTACGCAGATGTACAGGAAGTGAAGAAGGATAAAGGAGAGTGGAGAGTGGAGAGTCTGGGTGATAAGGGGTCTTGCAAAAAGCACAGCTACTGCATGGTCAAGATACAGATGTGATAAGTGTTGGGGTCCAAGGGGAACACGGCAGGTTGTCCGTCATTGTTTCAATGACAAGTGAAGGACAGGACAAAGACGGACATGAAAGCAAATTCCTGGTTTTACAGCTGGTATTTTGCGTCTCATGTCTCTCAGCAGACATTTCAGAGCCTTTTCTAACCTCACCTTGAACACTTCAGCTGCACAAAGGGCCAGTGTTTCTAAAGGCATCCTGAAAGCAAAAGCTTTTTCAGCAAAAGTGCTTTAGACAAGTCTTTCTTTTCCAAATCCCAGTTTGACAGTGTACAAACATTGTGATTTCTTGACTGTCCTTGAAGTTTGCAGGATGTTTTTTTATGGTGCAGATAAGAGTGCAGTTTCTTCAGTGTTTCTGGACGACTAACTGATCAGAGAAATGTGAATGTTTGAGGCATTTTCTTGATTCGTGATGCATTGCCATCCATATTCTGGTGTTTTTTTTCCTCTTTGTAGTGCAAATCAATGAAAAAAAGGACTTCAACTGTGATTAACTTTCTCTTACAACATCCGCAGTTGCCCACCTGGAGGTTATTTAAGGACATAAACGTCTACATGGATGCATCCTCTGATAAATGAGGAAGGTCTTTGATAGTGCTTCCTCAGCTGCATCATCATAATGAGGGGATTTTTATTGAATTCCCAAATCACTAACAGATCAATAACCTTATCTGATATTTATGAAGCTCTGAAAACCAAGTAAATCTCCCTCCACATCAAATATGATTAAAAAAAAAACCTCTAGTAAAAAAAGTGAAAGTGAAATGAGAAACGCTTTCTACTTCCATTCCAAACAGAAGACACACATAAAAGAACACATACAAAACCAAAAGTCATAAACATTCTTGAATATGAGCCAAATGATTACTGCACGCCTGTGTACCAAATTAAATGTTATTTCAGGCAACAGAATAGCTCCAAAGTGGCATTCATGTCTTCTACGGGTAATTATGTCCAGGAACACCGCCCATTTACAGTAGGAGCTTTTTATAATGTTGTCTACGGCTCCATCTTGTGGATTTTTATACACATTGACTTTCTCTATGTGACTTTCTGACACTGTGTATTCCATTTTTCAAAAATTTTATCTAAAATAACTGCATTATCTGATGGCGAAGGTTTTGCTGACCTGCATTCTCCTGAAATATACCAAGAGAAGGTGTCCTCATCCAGTGACATGCAACAAATGTAAAGTTATATCCAACATTTAAGCTGGAAGGGATTCTAATCAAACATATGTTGTAATTATTCACACAACACTGTTACATTTAGTTACTGCCTATCATTTCTGTCACTGTGACTACATACTCACTCTTATTTATACGTGCAGTATATATTGTCTTGGAAATCCACCAGTTCTCTCAGTGCAGATGGAAGTTGCAGCCACTCCGGTCTGATGTGCTGTCTGGCAGATATCTAGTGCTTCAGTGTGAAGCAGCTCTCACTGGTGAGAGAAATTGACAGCCGACGACTCCTTCAGCTGAACTCTGTCTAGATTACAAGCACTTAGCTGCTGACACATTGTACAGAGTTATTATGGGCAAAGTGCATTAAAAGTGAGAAAGGAAATCAATGACCCCCCTGAAGTGAGTATGTGGTGTAATTCAGTCTAATCCTAATAAGTGCTTTTCAGTTTTTGAATGTGGATTCTGTCATATGTTTATCTATCTGTATCTCCAGCAGATTTCATTACATAAAAAAATTGTGTGTAGATTATGGGGTTCATTGTGTGTGGCCCACAGCCAACGTCTATTTCTGTGGTGGCAGTTATGTGTGACTGTCTTTAGGAATGAGCCAGACTATATTACACCCTGGTCCCTCCCTCAGAAGCTCAACTAAAGTAACAGCTGATGTCAGTCCTGCTTAAAGACACACACTCTCAGACACACGTAGACTGTTGGCTACACCCACAATACAACCTGACTACTATTAGGCATCAGCGTCAAGGGTACAGTACAACCCCGGGCGGGGAGGAGGGCTCCTGCACCTTCCACTCCCCCCGACACATTACCACTGTCTTGGCACAGTCACTAAGGAGGCTCCACACTACGCTCACAAGTCCACAACTCCAGGCTTAAATCCCACTTTACAGCAAACAGAGTAGGGGAGGGCAGTTATCTGCACCCACCCCCATGTGCTTGGTGTGATCATGGAGCTGCACTGTCTGCCTACTGAGACCCCCACCACAGCCAGCTCCTGCTCCACGGACCCCCTGTACGACAACTGCCTGCCCTATGCCCAACGAGGGAGGGACAGGGAAAAAGAAATGGAGACTAGGGTTCAGTGTCCTGCTGTAACCAGAGTCTCAGGCCCCTACGGCCCCGTGCCCGGTCTGGCCCCAGCTGCAGCTGAGGTTCCTTCACTGGGCGGTGGGAGACGAGGGCCTGGCGCCTGGCCAGATCACAGCTACTGCAGCTGGAGAGGGGGACAGGGCTGGGAAACAGAGCCGGGCGTAAACAGGACACGAGGAGGGGAGAGAGGAGGAGGAGAACAGGGGATAAGGTGGAGAGAAGAGGACAGAACTCATATGAACCAGAGCCCGAGTCCATCGCAGAGTACGGAGCACAGGAGTGCTCTGTCTCTGTACGATAACCTCCCTGAAGCTGTCACTCCTGACAACCTCCAGGGGGTCTTTTCCATGGAAACAGGCTTCCAGGAGCACTTGCGGGAACAGATGTACCAAGCGTGGGCCCCTGAGCAGAGCCAGAGCCTGATGGAGACTGAGAAGGAGAGTATGGAGAGGAGCCCGTGGTCGTCCTGTGAGATCATTCTGTCTGGCAGTGGTTCAATTAACCAGGACCAGAATCCAGACCAAGAAAACAAGCCTGAACAGGAGCCAGAGCTGGACTCAGGATCTTGTGTATTTAAGCAGGAGGACCCAGTGCAGCTCCTCCATCACCCGGTGTCACCCCTTCAGCTGTGCCAAACTGGGTGCCAGACGTTGTGGCCCCCAGATGAAGCCCAGCCTCCAGAGCAGACGCCCTGGGCGGCCAGGGTGCCCCCTCCTGTACCCCTGGCTGACCCCTCGGCCAGTGCCCTCCGCAGCCTCCTCACCAGCCTCCAGCAGCAGATAGTCCGACAGAGGGAGGAGTACGAGGAACGCATTATCAGGTAGCACTTTGTTTTGTTCTACATTTCCATTTCAAACTTCACAGTGCACATAATCACTTTAAAGAGATTAGACACGCCACGTAGAAGACAAATGTCCTACATTTTACAGGCTTATGCTCTTGGCTGCAGTGTTACACTTTCAGTTCACTGACTTAACTGTGAGAATGCAACTCCTGGGGAAGTTCCAGTGAACAATTTTCCCAGGCCCAGAGTAATCAGCTGTGCTGCTCTGGCTACTGAGGTCACCCATTGGTTCAGCCCACGTCCTGTTTAGTTCCTGTGTGACTGTTACTGGATCTTTTCAAGTCCCCTTCAGTCACATCAAACAGAAAACTGCATCAATATAATAGATGTGTTTTACACTCACATTTGACATGATAGCTTCATCCATAGATGCACTATTTTTACTGTATGTGCTTGTACATTAGTTTCCATTCATCATTACAAAGAATAAGAATCTGTATCTATATATAAACTTCAAGGAGAATCAAGGACAGTGTTTTTTAAAGGTAGTGGCTGTCTGGTTTTAACAGAAAAAAGCACAGGCTGTGCTGTTGACCTATAGAAACAGCTCATGACACTGGAGAGAGAGCTAATTTAAGGGGCCATGCTGCTGACCTAGACACAACACATACCTCATTTATTACTGATATAGATAGAGCAAGTCTTAGTGTAAGGTCGCACACCAACACTGGATGGCAAGGACAAGAGGAAAATTACAATTCACTTAGCCTGGAGTGTAGGAAAACAAACAGAGGACCCACAAGTGGTGAACCATGCTGTCAGCTTTTTGCACACTCCCACCGATTACTAAGATATATATCTATTCAGTGCATTAGCTGTTCTCTTTTTCCCCTCTCCTTTTCTTGGCAACAGCCTGGAGCAAAGAAATGAAGAGCTGCAAGTCGAGGTTATTCGGTTGAAAACAAACCTCGCACAGCAACGTCACTGGTACCAAATTGTCCAGGCTAAGATCGTGGAGTCTGAAAAGGCTCGGGTGGCAGCAGAAGAACGCAACGCCACTCTGCAGAAGGAGATGGAACAGTTCTTTGACACCTTTGGAGAGCTCAACAATGAGGCCAAGAAGACTGAGTACATTGTCAAGAGCTTTTGAGAAATAATATGTGAATTTTGTGATGTTATGAACAGTGTGTGTAAAGTGTAGTGTGGTCTGTACCTGTGCAGAAACATGTCCCTGTGCAGCTGTTCTCTGTCCCTGAAGAATGTGGGAAACATGCAAAAATGAAGGTGAGAAAATGAATCACTGATGTCCACTTTATTAGTTGCGTAAGGGTAAAATATGTTTGCCAAGTGATAATATTATGGTCATTGCAATCACACAGGACATCTCTGAAAAATAAAAGAACCAAACTAATCAAAAATGTGAGATGTTCTGTACAAGTGTGTACAATGAAGCTTGTTTCAAACATGGTAAACACACACAGGATGTTCTGAGGACTGGGACTCTCAGTCCTGACCCAATCAGACTTTTTTTAGAGTGAACTGACCACTCCTCGGATCATTTAAGGCATGACTGACACAATAAGGTCATGTATTTTTTTTTTTTAAAGAAATCTTAGTGTACAAGTGCGTAAGTCCTCAGTGACTCCATAGTGTCGGATCTTGCTCATCCATCACTCTGTGCAATCAGTTCTGCAAAAAGCAGCGTAGCAGTTCATTCATTACTTTTGAAGGTTCATCTGAAACGCAGGATCCACAGTTCCATTCAGGACTCCACAGTCCGTCCTCGTTTTAAACCACAACGTGTCTGTATTTTGTTGCTGGGCTGACTCTCTCTGGATATTTTTGCCTCTGGGGAGACCGCGGTCTTTCAAAAGAGATCATGAAGGAGTGCTGCACAGTACATTTTGAAAACACATACACACATTTAGGCTTACAAGGCAAAAAATACAACATCATTCAAACGAATTTCAGAATCAAGAACATCAACGTACTGTTAAGTAAAAGAACTGACCTGAACAGATTGATATTTATTAGAATAACTACGGTATCTTTTGGGCATTGTTAATGCCATCATGCAAGTTAAACACCATTATTTGTGTTTTACTGCCTTATATACTGTATGTTCTACATGATGTGTGAGTTATTATTGATTTTGTCACTGTTCCAGTACTAATGGAATGATTTAGAAAAGGAGCAGCCCATGCATTGTTTTTTTCAATGAAATGTTTTGACAAGAAGAATAATTTCCACGGGCTCCACTGTGATGGTGTGCAACATTTTGCAAGAACATAAAAATAAATATTACACAAATCTTTTTGCATCTCCCAAATGTACAGGATTATGATGTTCTTTTGTTATACACATTGATAGTCAGTACCTTATGTCAAAGAGGGGTGATTGCAATATATAGTCCTACAGGTACGTGAAATTTCTTAACAAAACAAACACGCTATCTATTTATAAAGAAAGGATCTACATCCACTACAAGTGTCGGACTATGACATCTTTACATACAGTACAATATATCACGAAATAAAACTGTAACACTGCAACCACAGCTTCCCCTCACTGTCAGGAGTAATAGCTCAAAATCCACATCACCCAAGCCAATTAAATACTTAAAAAAAAGAAAACACTGTGCAGAAAGCACCACTGAGAGGATCTGCAATACTTCTAGCTAGCTGAATGATTGATCAAACTTTGGATTATTGTTTGATCATCATATGAACATCAGATTGTTGGTGCATGTGACTAACGGTAAGCTTTTGTTCATTTTGGCGTAACATGCATGCGAACAGCTGGCACCTACGGTCTATGTTCAGTGCTTGTTTGCTGAAACTTGATAACCTCAGTTAATATTTGCTAAAAAAATAAAACTATTAAAATACAAGCATACAGAACAAACAACAACTGCCCCCTATTTCTTATCACCTGAAAATCAACGTGGATGCATACGTTTTAGGAAATGGATCATTTGAACAATATCAATAAAGATGAAAATGGTAAACCTTTGACCCAAACAGACAGCATAGCTTTGACCTCTTGGTAGCAGTCCAAAACAAAGGTTGAATATCAAGAGGATGCACAAGGTCCGCCAGATCACACATGGAAAGAAAATAGAAAAATAGACCTATTCATCGAGGTTAAAGAGGGAGAAGGAAAATGCTGAGGGCAGAAAAATCAGAAAAAGAGGTTAGGGTAGAGACAGACACGTGGCTGTGGACTGTGTTCACTGACTCTCGTCCAGCGGTCCAGTCAGTGTGTCGATGCTGCTGCTGTCTGTGTCCGAGGCCAAGGTGTGCTCCGTGGACATGGACGAAATGTCATTGGCAGAGGAGGACTGCGAGGCTGAACCTGACACCGCATCTGATACGTGACAAACAACACACAGAAGCAAACAGGTGCAGAGTTCAGGTGACAGCACAAAAGACGTACTACTGAAGAGACAAAATAACACAGTACATATGTATTTTCACCCAGACAAATGTCCACTCAAGGTGTAGTTTAAGAGAGTAAGTTGTCTCAGAATGGTGACAAATGTGAATTATATGACCTAAAATTAAAAAATAAAACTTACAGATGTATTCAGTTCAATCACATGTAAAAACTATTTTCTAAAAGCTCACATCACAGTTTGGATAAATAGTCATTCTTTTATAGACAGACTATTTCCCTGTTTGTCAGGACTGGGTGTTTTCCAAGTGGATGACCATGTAATCGTAGCTTTTCCGTAAAGTAAACTTCAAATCCTAGAGGGGATATTTGTCTTGTTCAGAGCACAGCCTGTTTCAGTTTATAAAACAATGTAATTCTATCAAGAGGAATTCTGACAATATAACAGCCAACTCGCTAATTTAAACCATATCTTAAATCCATATGTGACTGAATAGAGTCTAGTTGGTAAATATACGTATGTGAATTAGGGTGAAAAATTGTGTCAATTTAAAGAAAAATGCTTTTCCACTTTGCATATTACACATGAATCCACAGAAAGACCACATGCTCCAGTCATCCACAAGTCCTTAAACACAACATCAATTTATGGATGAAAAAAGAAAAAGACCTGATCTGAGGCAGCCACTGACTCAGAATAATTATTATTAATGATACCTGAACATAATATTTACAAAGTGGCTTCTGACACAGTACTGTGGCAAGAAATATCGGTTTGTCTATTACCACAGAGCCAATCAGTGCCTTTTTTATATCACGCCTGGACTGGTAATTTGTTACAGCCTGAAAAGTACCACGGCAATCAGATAGCAAATAGGTCAGACTTAAAAGCAGAGGGAATTTAGCTCACTTGATAACGTATCAGAGTGTAGTGCAGAAGACTTTGGTTCAATTCCCAGTTGACAAAACCATTTTTTT
>JAPTYQ010128282.1:0-15115 GCA_029814465.1 Ostorhinchus cyanosoma | reverse complement strand
GACCACTAGGGAGGGAGGGGGGGGTGGTCAAGCGATCAATAATGGGACTCAAAAACTGATTGGTGAAATTGACAGTTACAGGAGTTAATTGCATAGACCTACTAATATGTGGCACTTGTCTGACATTACATGTTGCTGCTCTTCATTCACAAACTGAGTGGGCTATTCTGTGGGGGTGCTACATTGCTACTATGGCCATGGTTATTCATAGCTCTTTTTATATTGCAGTGTGTCTCTCCTCCCTCTTTCTCTTTCTCTCTCCCTCTCATCATTCCCTGTAGAGATGGCCCTACCTCACTCTAACTAATCACCATGGCAACCTGGTAATCCCTGTACAGAAAAATTCAGTCTCTCTCTCTCTATCTCTGTCTCACACACACACACACACACACATATATATGCACACATGGTTGCACACACGGGCCCAATCACACTTGTACACACACTTATCCAAGCGTGCCCACACACACATACACACACACACACACACACACACAACCAATACACTGGTGTTTACTGGTAAGGCATATCTTACCACAAACACACATTTTCATGCATCATTGTGAGAATAAAGCTCCTCTGTATTTTGCGAGAAGCTTCATGTGTTGGCGAGGTTTTAAATGCGCCACCGTTCGGGGAAAAGATTGTGTAAGTAAATGCTATTTGTGTGAGCACTATTTATGTATGCGTTTTGTATGTGTGTTCATGTTTGACTGTATCTGTTGACTAGAAATCTGTGAGGAAATGTGTATGCGTGAGGTTGCATGTGTGTAACTGTAATTGATTTCACACTCAGGTCAATGGTTTCACGGCTACAAGAGAAAAAGCGCACACATTCACTCTAGTTAGCTTTCATATCTGTTTCACTGGTTTTTGCTTTGAATCCTGCTTTGACATTTGCTGCTGGCACTTCTATTAATAACCCATTTTCAGCACATTGTTAAAATGAATTTATTTATTGAATAAAAGTCTTACAGAAATAATATACAACACGCCTCATTGTGTGGTTGATTTGACAATATTCAATATTCAACAGTCACTTCATACACTCATCCTTTATGCAAAGGTAAATTTTTTTGGGTAAGGCAGGTCAGTTTATTACAATTACAAGTAAAAGCTTTTTAACCATGAAGCCTTTATATTTCAATTATAGTAAAGGCATGTGAATGAGCATTGTATTCCCATATTTTTTGGCACGCATACAAAGCCTTATTAATTTTGCTGAGTGGGCAACATAATGTTATCAAACCCCTCCCAGGTCACTACCTCTACTCCTCTGATCAATAAAGCTCTTTGTTTTGACTGACAGGGTGGTTGGCAAATGAGCATGATTTTCAGGATAGATCAATAGGCTGATTGACATGTCAGATGGATGAAAGAATATACTCCAATCACATGTATTGATTCTACAGACCGCGCTCTCGCTGAACAGCATGGCGCTAATTGATGATGTCAGCACCTCTGTCTAAGGAAATCACCTCAGGACATCATAAACCTGTTCACTTTCTCCAAAGTTCAAACCGGTTACAGTGAGTACAATGCATTGTGTGTACAGCATCAGACATGACAAATACTAGTTTGGTTTGTATGTTATCCACTATGGTCTTTGGGGTCAACATAACAAACACACCATTCAGTACAAAGTGATGCTGTTTCTTTAACTATATGTTGTTCATTTCAGTTGAAAACAGGAAATACTGCTGGCTGTTGTAGTGTCTAGTTGTGTCCACTAGGTAGTGTATAAGATACAAACATACCCAAAGTTTACATACAAACTCATTAAGTGCACAGGACCATCCTAAGCAGCATATCTTTGAATAACTGTGTTTGCACATGTTTTAAGCTTTAACATGTGTGCAAATTTGTGCATATATCTTTTCTCTCTGTCTCAGCTTGTGTTTGCAAATGTGCAAGTGTGTTCCAGTATGTTTTCTTTTTCTTCTACCCATACTCAGTGTTGCTTGAGTACAGGGTGCTGCAGGGTCATGTGCTCTGCTCCAGTGAAAGGCAGTCTGTGCATGCAGTAGTGGTGTACCAGCTCAGGAATACTGGAGAAGACACAGCTGCTCTGATCCAGTGTGTAGCACAAGCCTTTACTGCTCTTAGTCTGAGCCACAATGATGTGCACACAACTCTGGCTTGTCCTGAAGCAGCAAGAAAGACACACACACAAAAAAAAAACATTAATGTAGAATAATAGAGACACACTACTATATTTAGAGTTGATAAGTTAACCCTCAAAGACCTAAACAGCCTCCTGTAACCAACAGCTTCTACTGATCTAAAATATTTCATAAGTTTTAACCACTAATCCTATCAATATATCTAAATGTATTCAGGTAAAATTCAGTTTCTCAGCTTTTCACTGGCATCAGATTTGGACGTCCAGAGGATCCATAGTGAACATGGAAACACTGTCACCGTCAGTATTGATTTATCAGTAAAATCCATGTAGTCTAGCACATGACAGTGGTTGTAGATGTTAATGGCATATTTTGCTGAAAAAGATTTCTCAGTTTTGATATAATAACTGGATGACACAGTAGTGCAGTGGATCGCACTCGTGCCTCACAGCAAGAAGGTCCTGGGTTTGATTCCATCACCAGTTGATGGGGGTGGGACCTTTCTGTGTGAAGTTTGCATGTTCTCTCCATGTCTGCGTGGTTTATCTCCGGGTACTCTGGCTTCCTCCCACCATCCAAAGACATGTACTGATAGGTTAATCGGTTAATCTAAATTGCCCATAAGCAGCTGGGATAGGCTTCAGTGACCCCTGTGACCCTAATGAAGATAAAGCGGGTTCAGATAATAAATGAATGAGGATATATTAACCTTTGAATTTACTGTGAGCTTTTAAGAACATCTACATGGTCAGTAAATTAAATACAGGAGAACAACTGATTCCCACTGAAAAAATAAATGGTGATAAACCACTTAAGACAAGACAGGTACAGGTCTTTAAGGGTTAACGTGCTATCGGAACAGCAGTTTACAGTTTACAAGCAGATATTCCATTAATTGATAAAAAGACATAAAAACTTGATGCACATATGCCCAAGACAACTAAAAATTATTCATCCCATTCACCTTCTACAGCTGTTTTCATTTGGTAAAAAGGATGAAAATGGAAACATAATGTTATCGTAACACAAGAAATTCGTCTTAGATTTATCTCTTCCCAAATGAAGTTATGTAAGTTATTTTCAAGTTCATTGGAAATTGTGTAAATGGGGTTAATGATATGGACTCTCGAATGAGCAAAATAAAAGAAATGTACAAATGTGCACTGAGGCGCACACACACATGCACACATAGGTTGGTTTCACTACTCCTATAAAGACCCTCACTGCTGTAACACAGTCCCTTACCCGTAACCCCAGCCATTACAACTGAATACATAACCCAAGTCTTTACAACCCTCAAAGTGGACTCTACCCGTGGGGAACTCAGTTTTTGTCCCCGCGGCGACACTATCCCCCATGGGTGGGTATGAATTCAGGTCAAAGTCCCCATCAGGATAGAATAACAAGGAACACAAACACAATGGCACAAATTTCACCTTTCACAGTATTCCAAAAAAATCTGTTCTTGGCAAAATAGTTGGTGGCATCTGTTCTACAAATGACAGATATTGTCACGCTCACCTCTCCTGACACCTTTCATGTTGCCAACAAGTCTCTTAAAAATACACAAACACAGGTTCATTCGCTATTGTGGGAAAACTCAACACATGACTAAAAATAATTAACAATGGCTTTATTTATATTCAGTGTTTTTATAAAAAGCCTTGTCCATGACTAGCTCTCAAAAGCTGTCAAATTGGCCTGTGGCATCAAACTAGAAAAAAAAATTGGAATTAGAATATTATTTACACACAACTTCTTTAAAAATATCGAGAGAAAATGAGTAACATGAGCCAAACGAGCAAAATAAATGTTCATTTTGCATTTTAGAGTGCTATGTTAAAAAAACACACAATGACTATACACAGTCATGCGCTTACTTCAGAGCGATAGAGTACTTGCTGGTTCCTGATTCGCTGTCTCTCACCAGGAAGCTGGCTTCCCTGCAGCGCTGCAGCTGAGCCTCAGCCTGCTGGCGACTCACACTGCCATGGTACCAGCTAGGGGAGGTGAGGGAGGGGGTGGGGGGAGAGCGACAGCATATCACTGACATATAGCACACTGACATATGGAGATAAGTCAGATGTCAAGATAATGATAGGCAATGATTGTGTGAGCGAGAGAAAAGAGAAAGAGCCTGGAAAGAACAAGACCAACAGATTTATTTAGCATAAGTTACACTGACAGATATAAACTCAAATGTGAACCTGAGAGAACAGACAGATAAATAAAACAGAATAACAAAACAGTTGCAGCTGTAGTGTCTCAGGGGAGGGCTATTATTGGGGCGCAAGGTGGTGTTGACAAAGGCTACAGGCGAGGACCATATATAAACAGACTGTACAGTATATAGCTTTGGTGCTAGGAGGCAAAACACAATGACATTCAGCAACAACATAAGAGGAACAAATGGTAACATGCTCTGAGCATGTTCCCTATGTGTTCCATCTGAAAAAGGAAGGCTGGGACAGTAAGGAACGTGACTATAGAGGAATGACTAGTACCATCACATTCAGTGACGCCTCAGCTCTATAGTGCACCATCATCATCGGCTTATGAATTGAATGCTTAAGGGCAGCTGTTGGACTATTCTCTTTGTAATATATTCCCAATTTCACTTTTCTAAAGTGGTTTGCCTAATTTATCATGTACAAGGTTTTGGCCTTGAAGACTGGCAGCCTTTGTGATGTATCTGACATCATGAGTCACCAGATCAGATAATGACGGACATCTGCTGGATTACTTTACATCTTTTACTAATGGAAACTGATTTGCAGCCAAAACCACCAAGGAGGGCACTTTCAGAACTTTTTGTTTCTTACTAATGAAGAAATTTTATGTTTTTTTTTTTTTTTTTTTTTTTTTAATATTCTTCAAAATGTAATCCTTGTTCTTTCCTGTCATAACTGATGCAAAGCAGAGTAACAGAGAGAGCAGAGTGACAGGAAGTGCAATTGAATCTGCAAAGTTAATGAAAAACATGTCAACTCTAAATGTTGTGTTCATTTTGATAAGCACTAACAATACATGCTTATTAGATAAAGACGTCGACATGTCTCAGCCCTCCTCTCTGGTTAATTCCTTTTATCCATTAATCCCATTCTGGGTTGTGAGGGGGCACGAGAGGCTATCCCAGCATGCAGTGGGTGAACCGTAGATCACTAAGTAAGGACAGCACTTCAACGTAAACAGAATAATACTTTTAAACTGTATTGTGGACATGTGGAGTTTGGATTTTATTTATTTATTTACCTATATTTATTAACCAGCTGCTGGGAGCCAAAGGTGTCTACTGATTTAAAATTTTAATAACTTCTGAACCACTAATCCAATACATTAAAATATTTGAAGTAAAATACAGTTTCTCTGCTTTTTTTTCCCTTTTTAAGGAGATTCAAAAGCTCCATAATGAGCATAGAAACATCATTATGTTCTGCAACATTGATTCCCCAATAAAACCTATATAGTTTGACAAATGGCAGTGCTTGTAGATGCTTGTTTTTATGTTCAGTTCATGATTTATCTTGATTTTGCTTTAAAAAAATTAAATATGGTAAAATACTGCACATGACGTTCACCAAAAATGGAAAATCCAGAGGGCAATATTATAATAAAAGGTGATAAATCCCTTAAGAATGCTTAAATGTCAAAAAATATAATAATTTGGAAGTGACTGCAAAAGTATTTCCAGGTTTCTAAGGGTTCATCTGGATTTTTTTGGAGTTATCATATCAACTTACTCTACTCTTTATCATTTGATAAGAGTTTTGTCTGGTTGAGAATTTTCCTGCTCTTCAGTTTTTCAAGTCAAGTCAATTTGAACCCTACAGTTTAGTAAATCTTTCTCAGGTAGTGTTCTGAACTATACAAAATACAACACCCTGTTGACCTGTCCAGTCTCAATTTGAAGACGGAAAATGTGCCCATTAACAGAGAAAAAAGGGGATGAACCTCAGAAAGAGCTTCAGAAGAGATTAGATGAGACTTTATTGATCCCACAATGGGGACATTCACTGGTCAAAGCAGCAGCAGAATGAAGCAGAAGAACAAAAAATGTGTGAGCATAAAGATAGTTGGGACAAAAAACAATATAAAAATAATAATAATGGTGGTAGTAGGTAATACAACTCTTTAGGATATATACATATTTATATGAAAGATGTCCCTCCTCTTGGATGGAAAATAGTAAGATTGACCTTATAAGGCTGAAATACTGATAATCTCTGAAAAGCCCATCTCTTATATTTAAGAACGTCTCATCTGCAAAATCTGTCCTTTTTCTTTCCTTACCTCTGCTTCTCCAGGGGCAGGCTGGGGTCCACTTTGGTGGCCTCCCCATCCAGTGGGGCACCAGGGGAGGTAGGAGATGTAGGAGACAGTTTGTTAGGAGTGGACGAAGGTGAGAGGGGAGAAAGTTTGAGAGTCGGGAAGGAGGGAGACGAGGGTGTGAGAGGAGAGAGTTTAAGAATAGGAGAGGAGGGAAAGGAGGGAGAAGAAGAAGAGGAGGACGAGGACACAAGGGTTTTGTGGTTCCAGTTTTTCTGCCTCAGGGTCTGCTGCTGCTGCTGCTGCTGCTGTCGGCAGGAAGTTGAACTGTTCTCTTTGCTGGGTGAACAATCCACCGCCTCAAACTGAGCTAAAGGAAGCAGGACAGAAAATATCAACCTTTCAGAGTAAAAGTCTATCAAAGTTTGCCAAAGCTTAGGTAAACACATCACTGGAAATTGATTCAGTGGGATTGTTTGGCTTCCTATTTAAAGCAAACACAAATTGTTGTGGCATAACTGTACAAATAAAACTCATGGCATCCTTCCTCCACACCCTAAACCCCCACCCTTCCCATCATCCCTCTCTCTGTCTCTACCTGACAGTGCTCTAACAATGTCCTCCTTTCTCCACTCCCAGGGAAGTTCATACTCTCCAGCAGGACGAACATCAGACTCTGGCCGTGTGACAGGGATCCACACCCCCTCACTGTCGCCGTCCGGTCCGCCTTCATATGGTATATCATAGATATTTGGGGGTGTGGGCTTGCCCTCCTCTGCCTTCCCCTCTTTCTGGCCTCGGTCCAGGAGAACACACACTTTAAGGAGGTCCTTGGAGCCTCGTCTACGAACCTCTGTAACAGAGAGGTCATGTGTTTAGTTTACAGACTTTATGGAGCTCTGTATGGTACTGTATGTACTGTATTTATGTACAAATTAGAGGTATACATGTACTGTACTTAAGTATTTCCAGACTATATTTGCTACTTTATATTACTACACCACTGTATCTGAAAGGCAAATATTGTACTTTTAGCCACTAGAATTGAATCCTTGACAAGTTAAGCAGCTTGTTATTTTGCAGATCACAGATTTTCATCCTTTTCCTATGCAGTGAAAACCTCCAATACTTAAGCAGGTTGAGTTGAAAATTCTCCATCAGTTTAAACTAAATAAACACCTTAACCAGCCTGCTGTTGTGACATGTGGTTCTCTTAAAACAAACAGGATGGTCTTATAGAATATGATGCATTGTTTTATATTCTAAGTAAATAAAGTACCATGAGCTTAAACACATGCAGCAGTAAAACTCAACATATCCATTAATGTAATTAAATTAACAGTAATATATAAAACAGTGGCAAGTAGTATTTTACTGCACATCGGTACCTTAACTTAATATATTTTTCCCATAAATTTTTTTTTAACCTTTAGGTGGGTTTTGAATATCCTAATATCCTGGTGTAGTGAAGTATTTTACCTGTGATATATCTGAATACTTCTTCCACCCCTGCTAATGTTTTTTTTTTTCATTCATTACATAACTAAAGGAAAGCAGCCACTCTTGAGCCCAAATTGGGTGTTTACCTGATAAAGGACTAAAATGTGTACAGACTTTATAATATTCTACATTTCATAGTGATGTGGATGAATGACCTTTTTTTTTGGAGATGAATGATGCTGAAGTAGTAGCAGTTACTCTATTGAAGAGCTACACAAGCTGGAACAAATTAAAATATAGTGGAACATAACATGTTTGCAGTTCATATGGTTTTCTGCTTCACTGAGCTTCGTGTACTCCTTTTGTATAATAGTAACATGTTCACCCTTAGTTCCAAGTATAATCAATTAATGAGCTCTTAGTGAACTTTGTCTATTTGCTAGTTGTCAGTAATTTCAGATATTTTTTTTTCAAAATTACAAAAATATTAACGGACTGAAGTAGACTGGCCCTTTCCTGATTTGAGTTTTAGGGGTCTGATATACTGAAGAAATATGCTTTTACATTGTTTAGATGACTAATGTCAAAGGTAATGTTATTTTTCCATACATTATATTGCAGTCTTTTCCCTGGACACTGTTTGTTTTGATAAGTCTTTACATTTTAGGGAAATTTTACTTGCTGTGTTTCTCTGCTGTCTAACAGGTAGCCTGCGTGTCTGCACCATTGTGTGACCAAACAATGGAGTTACAGGAAGAAAAGGTCAACACAGCTGCTGATTGGCTGACTGACCAGTCCTGACTTCCTGACTGCTGGGAAATGATTGGGTGAAACTGAGGTGGGGAGGATGGGGACCTGTAGGAGGAGGGTGGGGTGAGGGGTCCTTAGAGTTTTTTTTTCACACATAAGGGACCATAAAATATTATGTGTGTCTCTGTGTGTGCGTGTGTGTGTGTGTGTGTGTGTGTGTGTGTGTGTGTGTGTGTGTGTGTGTGTGTGTGTGTGCGTGCACACGTGTCAAGGGGGGAGGGGGGCACAGGGGCCAACTTCCTATCAAGAGAATGGGGCAAAGGAAACAGAGGCAGGAGACAGGAAGTTGGAAGAGGAAGCTGCACCCATTGTCCCTGCACAACACTGTTGCTATAGCAACCGCCAGCAGCAGGCAGGGAAGCCAGCAGCGAGACCAAGGTTCTTGTCCGGCTCTGGGTCGCTTTAAAATGAACTTTAACAAGAATTTGATAAGAATGTGTAAGTTATATGACAGTGCAGCAGAAGTCGAAAAAGTACGCATATGTATATCCTACTAAAATGAAAGAAAACACTTCCTTACATTTCAAATGCATTCAAGACCATATTAAGTTAAAACATGTAAGTTTTATAAGCAAAAATGAATGATAAATAAAGTAATTGTCCAGTAAAATGTTTGCTCTTGGTGTTATACTTCTGGATTATATTACTCCTTTATATAATTTGGGGTGGCATCATCATACTGTATGTCGATGGTGTCACTGTCCTGTGAGAACCACCTATTCATAAAAAGTCAACTTTTAAACTCAGAAAAAACTGGCCATTTAGAGCTTTTTGAGAACACTTTCCCCAGCTAATCCAATATGGTTTTACAAGTAACTCATCACCTTTGGAGTTACATGGTTTTCACTGCACAGGAAGGGGAATCTGAAAAGTAACTGAAGCTGTCAGATAAATGAGGGGAAATTAAAACAAAGTAGCAATAGTAAACAATGTAGCTGAGTAGAAGAGTAAAGTAATATAAAATGGACATGCAAAAGTACTTCAAATCTGTTCTTAAACACAGTACTTCAGTAAAAGTAATTATATTCCATCTCTGAATTGCAGTCTAGGCATCACCTTCACATTACATTAACTGGCAAATCCATTTGTCTATTGTCTGTACATGACAATGAGTGAGCTCTTGATTATAATAAATGGTGTATATAAACATTAGGCTTTCAAGAGTAATGTCTTTGAAGGCAGAGTGCAGTTAAGGAAACATTAGCCCTTTGATTTTGTCACTGAGATAAATGATCCTCCCTGTCTGACCTCACCTGTGATGATGACCTGGGCGTCATAGGGCTCCATGTATCCATCATTCACTCCTGCTCTCTCAGCCTCTCTCTGCTCCTTGGTTTTCTCTGCGTCAAAAGGATCTGCATAGTCCTCCAGGATAATCAGCTGTGTGAAGGAAAGAACTGTCAAACAGGACAATGCAAGGTTTCTATACCTATTCAGATGTTACATTTGTGTAGGAACAACAATGGGGAGAGGATTTCATACAGTGTGTGCGTGTGTGTGTGTGTGTGTGTGTGTGTTTGTGTGTGTGTATGTGTGTGTGGTGTCCATGACAGAGTGACAGTAATGTAGAGAAAAGCGGAAATACTTGTGCAAAGAGGTCAGTGCATTGTGTTGCCTGTTTGATCCGACACAATGTAGTGAAACTGCATTGTGTTCCTTTGATAGGGATGGAAACTGAATACAGGGTTACGATCTGATGTGGGAAGGAAAAACACAAAGGAAAACACTGACCTCAACCCCACAATGACATTAGTTTTTGCCCTGTATATCTACCTCCAAGTGTTGCTGTAAATGTTTGTGTCTTGTGTAGTTTTATTTAAAAAAAAAAAAAAAAACAAAGAACAGTTTAAATATACAATTCCATACCTGGCTCAAAGGGGTACATAACTAAAAGTTAGTACTCACCGTGGTTTTAATGTCAGGCCTGCCCTTCTCATTCTCTGGCAACTTCTTTTCACTTCTCCCGTTGAGTTTGGGGTTCTTGTCTTGCTTGTCCACTTTGATCATCCTGCTGATGTACGCCTGCGCCAGACTGGAGGTTCTGACCTGACGGTTCTCATCTGAGGTCCCAGTCTCGGCCTTGGAGTTTTTGCGACCTTTCCCAGACGTCAGGGTATCCCAGACCGTCCCACCAGAGCCAGTGTTGCTACGGCCTAATTCTGTTGCCGAATTTTTCCTATTTCTCCCTGCCAGTAAACCCCCCACTCCTCCATCTTTACGCTGATTTCCTTTGAGACTGTCTCGAGAAAACGACGGTTTTGGACGGGTCTGAGGACCAGATTCAGAGGCAGAGCGGACCCGTTCATTTCCGTTCTTCAGATTTATGGGAAAATCTTTGAACCATTTTGCCATGATTGCCAAAGTTTTATTCTTCTCACAGATTTAAAAGGTGATAAATCAGAGGTTTTGCACAGGTTACGTTTACAAGTTGCGCAACAGCTTTAACTTTTACGCACAGATATTTTACGCACGCCACTCCTGAGGTAACTTTGGCATAAAAATGCAAGAATATTCACTTGACGAATTAAGGAGAGCCCACTTTACGGTGTTAAACGGATTCCTAACGCTTACAACTCCCTAACATCAGAAACCTTCTGGTGCGTCTTGGAGAACATTGGCGAGCGCCTCTTGTTGCCGTCACCTGCACCTGCAGTAACAACTATCCCTGCAGTTTGAAAAGTAGCTTCTGCAGAGCGTAAACTCGAAAGAACTGAAAGTTTTTCTTTGAATCCAGTACAGATCCCATTCCCGGAACGTAAGATGGTGCGTCCAGGCAGTGGACAAGGAAAAATGATGAGAAGTTAGAGGAAAGCTCTGTGACTGTGGGATGTCGCTGAATATGGGGAGGTGCTGTGCGTAAGGGGCGGGGTGGGGGTTATCCTGTCATCACTTCTTGGATTACACTGGACTACAAGCAAAATGCAGACATATTGAAGAAAATAAAACAAGGGAAATTTAAATTAAGTAGCCTTATAATTGTGGTTCGAAATGTCAAGACAAGTCTCTGCTGTTTCTCTACACTGTCATTTTCAGATTCCGTCTAATGTAAGATTTGTCAGCCTGTTTTATAAATATACATTAATCTGGTCATATTTACATATAGATAATAGCACATGATCATATAATTTCGAAACACTAACAAATCATCACTTATGTCGTTTGTTTTCTTGTTAATCTGAACATTTGATCTCAGAAGCAGTTAATTCCCCAATAATGTGTTGAATTAATCAGTGATAACATCGGGAAAATATCTAAAACTGGCAGCTTCTCAAACAGTGCTGAATGTCAACTCACCTAACAAATGACTTATACTTTGAAATATATTTATATAAGTCAATTATAAGTGAGTGGAGTCGTGATTCAATGCTGCTGTCATTTCATATCAATCTTGTCTTTTAAAATAAAACAGTTAAATAAAATGTTAAATAATTTAAATGGAGCACTGTTACAGCAAACAATTACAGAACACGATCTCAGTCAAAATCAATTTCAATTATTTAAAGTAATGAATGCATTTCCTCCATAAAAGATCAAAGATTTTTTATTGTCACAAAGAATTAAAATACTGTTTTTCTCTCACCCTGGTAATAGCTCCTATGGAATTAATAGAAACAGAATAAATAAAGAAGGTTAAAAAAAAAATAAGAGACTCTATGGCGGTATGAATTGAACCTGGGGCACAATGGAACAAAGGAGCAGCAACAGCAGATATGACAGTATTAATATAGTGTTTGTTCTAAAAGTTGGAATTAAAATGAAATGAAAGATTGAGGATCTTAGATCTTAGTTTGCTATGATGCAAGAGAACCACTTGTTTATCTCCGCCAGGGTTTTCCATGTTCACTGCTTCCTCATGCATCTCTCTGCACATGCTTCTCCTGTGGTCATTCATCTGAGCCTGAGGGCTTTTTCCAGGGGACAAGGATGTTGTTGCTACTTCACCAGTTAGTAGATAGCTGCGCCATCTTCTGACAAACTTGAGGAATACAAATATGAAGCATCAGACCATTCATCTTAAACTTAATCCAGTAGACTTTTTGTTTATCTGGGTTACACCGGTAGTTTTTTGTTCGTTTTATATGGTGTCAAGATACAGGCTGTCAACATAATCCTTATATAAAGTCAATTTACTGTCTCAAATTATAATGAATGACGGACGTGCGGATTTCACCAATAAGCAACATTTCTCATATCTATAGTCCCGCCTTCCTCAGCACAATTGTCCAATCAGATCTCGCTCTGTGGCTGGGCTGGGCGGGGCGGTTACATCCCCGACAAAGGTAACAGGTTGCAGTCTCCACATAATGAACTTGTTGCTCCTTAATTTTCACAAGAGTTGTATTCCACCCAGATGCGTCCGTACTCGCACTGTTTTGATGGATGCCAGTGAAGATATCTGATATTATCAACGACTTAAAGGGCACGAAGTTGGAAGAGCAGAGGACTAACTTAAGAAACAGAGGTAAGTTAATGTTTGGACTTCTCATAGCCGGACAGCTAAACCACAGACAACCTGTCAGACTGTTAGTTATGCGAAATGAGGCAGTTTTCTTTTAACGTTTTCCGGTGTTTACAGCTTTGTTTGTCGTTAGTTTTGTAATGGTCAATAACAGTATTGTGTTGGTTTAACATTAAGGTTTGTCCATAGCCCCCTTTAGCTCGGTAGCTAACCATAGTTGATGGTTAGAGTAGTGCCAGCTAGCGCTACTGCAGGTTCTGAGTTCTCTTAAGGCAGAAATGAGCAATAAACGAGAGATATATGAACAATAAACTTCCATTAAAGTACTCTCATGATAGCTACATGTGTCTTTGTTGGAGTTACAGTGATGTCTTGAAGGTAAAGGGTTCCATATTTTACAGCAGGTATCATTTTTATAATCCATAAAGTCATAGTAGCACTGAGCAGCTAGCGGTTTCCATGTACACCTGTTCTGCAAAGGTGACCATGTTTAAAACCCTGAAAGATTTCCGAATCTACGCACGATGATTAAAATAAAAAGACACATACTCTTTAATATGTGAGTTTTGTAAGACAGGTCTTCTGCTAAGCTTCAGTTCGAGGAAAGTGATGACACTGGCAAGAGAGAAATGTTAGATTATAGTTTGTGTCTGGAGCTTATAATTACAGTATTGAAGATGATGACACAGATGCATAGTGAACATGGAGGAAAGTTAAGCATGACTTCAGTTCTTAAGTGTAAACACAGAGATAAGGGTGCATCCAGTGTGTGTGACAGATACTAAAAGCTGTGTAGATCAAGTCCTGGGATGTATTGTCTCCTACATCCACGTACTCACACTCAGTCTGTGTGTGAAGAACTGAGAGAAACAAGTGTCTGGAATGTGGGATAAAGGGAGGGGCATATTTATTATCCTCCTAATATGGTGTCATTTGTGTACTATTTGGTAACACTGAAGCGTCCCTTTGTTATGCCAATGAAGTTCTTTGGATGCGAAAAGAAGAATAAATGGCTATTTGTTTGAGCGTGAAAGAGGAGCAGAGGCAAGTTTGGAGAAAAGGATTGACTGCTGGAGAGGAATAGAGCCTGGTTTTATGTCAACAATGTAATGGAGAGGGAGAATACCCTGAGGACTGAGAGGCTGACAGTCCTTTAAGGGCAGAGAAGTATGAGATACTGTTTTGTCCAATGCTGTTACTTAAACCCTTGCGTCTATTTTCCAGTTTACACCTGTAGAACTTGGTGATTCACGTGGAGGAAAAGGGCAAAATACAGTTTTACAGCTTGCTTATGTTTGATTTATTGGATGTTGTAAAGTAGTACTGCAACAGTTTGCTGATTTATTCAATAGTAAGTAAATCAGATAAATGTGGAACATAATTTATCAAGCAAAACTGACATTTTAGATATTAGTGACATAAAAAATTGCATATTTTTAATGATATAGTATTCATTCATTCATCATTTTAACCTGTTTTATCCTCACTAGGGTCGCAGGGATATAGTATTCAGTTCTGTATATTCCAAAAATTAGACCTTTTTCTGTCATTTTTACATGTTTTAGATTTAGGCAAGGCTAGCAATGATCGGATCAGATGTTAAACCATGTTGACTCTTGAGTCAGCATCAGCATTTAATGACTCCACATTTTGCTGTTGTTTCATTTGTTCCCACACCCGACCTAATCCTCTAATTATATTTTCTGTTCCATCTTGGATCTTAAAAGGAGAGCAGCCCCAAATCAATTTACTGTGCTAAAATTCAATTTGAGGTCAGCAGTCGAGGGCCCGGCAGCATAACTGCAGGGGACCATGGCTGTAACAGAATCCAAAGCATCAGCTTCAATCTTAACAGGTTAAGCCTGGCAGTGAAAGTTGGTTGGAGGTTGAAGTCACATGTTACTGATGGTACAAGTGGTGGTGTAGCACATTAGAAATACAATATGTGTAGAATACGGCGAATGCAGCAACTGTTACATCAGTTCAGAGTTTGTGGAAGGCTCAGATGTGGTGTTTA
>JAPTYQ010128229.1:0-15128 GCA_029814465.1 Ostorhinchus cyanosoma | reverse complement strand
TGAGCGGGGGACTGGCGGTCCATCCTAATTGAGCACGGGGGGGTAGCTGTCTATGATTCTGTGATTGTGTGCGCGCGTGCATGTGTGTGACTGGCAATAGTGTGATTGTCAGAGCAGAAGTGAAAGTGAAACTGACAGTCTTCACTATGCCTCTAACTCTCTGGGCAGCACACACACACACACACACACACACACACACACACACACACACGCATGCACAAGAGCAGCAAGCAGCCGAAGCTCTGCAAGCAAAAAAGGTTAATCAGCTCCATATTGTCCGATGTTGATTAATCTGTGATACCCTTTAATCAGCCTACTAGTCAGGCTCTAATATCAATATGGTGCATAACCAGACAATCATGTAATTCGGGTAATAGCTCAAAAACGATTATAATAACATTGACCTGAATCGAATCAAATCGCATCATGATAATCGATTTTAAATCTTGAAAATCAGAATTGAATTGATTCTTGAAATTTGAATCGAAACCCAGCTCTAGCAGAAACAATGATTTTTTTAATCCTGAAGCTCCACCTAGTGATTTTTTAGTCATGAAGCTCCACTTAGTGGCAAAATCTGGAACCGTACAGGCAGAGCATCATGACATAACACATGCTGAGATCATTACCTTTCATTTCCACTTGATTTGAGGTCATTCAGACAAATAGTTCCAAAGATATGGCTAAGACGGTCATTTTTCAGTCATGAAGATTCACATGGTGGCAAAGTTTTGAACCAGACAGCTATGATGTCATGACCAGAGGCATCCCCAGTTCATGACCATTCATTTGCACTTGATTTGAAGTCAATCAGACAAATAGCTCCAAAGATATGAACAAGAGTGTTTAGTGATTTCAAAGTTTCGAGCGGGCCATTGTGGGCAATGTAGAAATGGTAAGTCATCCTAAACTCAATATTTTGCAAGTTATCCTGTTAACACGAAGGATATACAGCAGCGGCAGTTGAACCAAAAACATAATATCCCTGAAACTGTGTTCGGGGATATAATAACTAGATTATATTTTTTCATATTTCACAAACCAAAAAAGTCATTTTCAAATTCAATCTGAAAAATGACAAATGACAAAGAAAACAACAAATCTTTCTTTTTCCATCTAAAACCCTGAACTTTAGACTCAAGTGTCAGTAGAACTATATACATATAATCCAACATGACACAATTATTATAATAATTCATATAATTTATTGACAGAGGTCATTTGCCCCTCACTTGGTTTTTGTCCCTTCCTTGGGCGACTATTGAGAGACCATGTGTGTGTTCTACTGGCTCTGTGTAGCCCAATGTGTGTGTTTTATTTGTTTGTTTGCTGCCAAAGAGGTTATGTTTTCATTGGGGTTTGTTTGTTTGTTTGTCTGTCAGTTAGCAAGATAAATTAAAAACTCATGGGAGGATTTTGCTGAAAATTTCAGGAAATGTTGACACTGGTACAAGGAACAAATGATTACATTTTGGTGGTGATCGGGGGTATATTAAATAGACACCCCGACAGTGCAGCAGAGAAGCAGAAACTGAGGAGGGTCATTTATTTCCCCACAGCTCGGAAAAGGACGACAAACTGTGAGCTGCTGTTTGAGCAAATGAAGCACTTAGATGACAACATATCACTGACGGAATAGAGCGGGCTGTAGGCTGCCCATCCAATCCCAAATAGACCCAATAGTAGTGTAGTCTGTTATATTTTTCTATTGGATAAATTTTTTCCCTTAACCTTTGATTGGGTGGGCAAGACAGACATTTGGGTGGGCTGAGCCTGCTCCTGCTCCTGCTCATGCATACCTCCAGCCTCATTCAAGACTCTACGAGCAGATAGAGATGTGCTCCTGAACGGTAAGAAGAAAAGTGGTGGGATTACTGTGTTTGCAAACGAGCGTGTCTGTACACTGGACAATGAACTTTGGGCCTTGGGAATGTGCCCATGTTATTTACCCAGAAAATTCCGATCTGTGATCTTCATCAGACTGTACACCCCCACCCCCCTCAGTGGATGGAGCAGCTGGATGTGAGGCTATCCATGCCGCTGTTGCTAGGCAACAGTCCAAACACCAGGAGGCCCTCATAATCATTTTTGGTGATTTTAATCATGTCACCCTGGATTCTGTTGTGCCCAGTTTCCACCAGTTTATTCACTGCACAACCCAGTACAATAAAACTCTGGATCTGCTTTAAGCCAATTCAAAGGATTCATAAAATGCCACTGCCCTGCCTCCTCGGGAAGGTTGGATCATAACCTGGTGCTGTTAACACCTGAGTATTTCCACAAGACAGAGCAGGTGGAGTCAGGAGGTCAGCAAGGCCATGCAGGACTGCTCTGAGACCGCAGACTGGAATGTGCTCTGCCAGTCCCACTGAGACGATATAGACAACATGACAGACTGTGTCATGGATTATGTTCATTTCTGTGAGGATACAGCTATCCCAACCAGGACTGACCACTGACCCCTTCCTGCCTGACACCCCCTACTGTGCGGATCATGTTTTTTTTATTTCTCCAGTGCCTTTAACACAGTTCAGCCCTTTTTGAATGAATGAATGAATGGATGAATGAATGAATGAATGAATGAATGAATGAATGAATGAATGAATGAATGAATGAATGAATGAATATTTTTTAAATTTTGGTTATGTACAAAACACAAACATATAAAGAACATACAATTTACACAATTGGTAACTGAAAAAGGAAAAAGCTGAAGCCAGAGGCTTATTTATGCTGCTAAGGATGGGTGTCAGCTCCACCATTGTCTTCTGGATTACTGATGACTTGTCTGACAGGCCCCAGTTTGAGTGGCCGGGGAGCTCCCTGTCTGACAGTGTGGACAGTAATGCGCGGTACCCAAAGGGGACTGTCTTGTCTCCGTTTCTGTTCACTATGTACACCTCTGACATCCAGTACAGCTCTGGGTCCTGCTGCCTGCAGAAGTTCTCTGATGACTCTGCAGTGGTTGGGTGTATTAGGGATGGACGGGAGGGGTAGTACAGGACACTGATCGCAGACTTTGTGGAGTGGTCCCAGGCTGACCACCTGCTCCTGAACATGGACAAGCCCAAGGAGCTGGTGGTGGACTTCAGGAGGAAAAGGACACCAGTAGAGCCCATCACAATCCAGGGCCAGGAGGTGGTACTTGTGGATCGCTACAAGTACCTGGGAGTCCATGTAAACTGTACGCTGGGTGATGCTGTGTACAAGAAGGGCATGAGTAGACTTTACTTCCTAAGGAAGCTCAGGTCCTTTAGTTTATGCAGGAAGATGCTGAAGTTCTTCTACCAGTCTGTGGTTGCTAGTGCCCTGTACTTTGCTGTAGTCAGCTGGAGGAGCAGCATCAGCAAGAGGGACATCAGTCAGATCAACTAACTGATCTGAAAAGCAGGATGTTATTGGCAATGACATGGAGAGGTTTGAATCAGTGAGAGACAGGAGGACACTGGACAAGCTGCTTTCCACCATGGAGAATTCTTTACATCCACTACATTGGACTACAGAGGGTCAGCAAAGCTGTTTTTTCCTGACAGACTCATCCAGCTCTGCTGTCACAGGGAACAGTACAAGACCTCCGTCCACCTGTACCACAGCTCACCCATCTGTAACAGATGACTTATACATTCACAATACTGCACCTTAGTCACTTTCATACCTGTTTCCATATAGTGTATATTTAGTCCATTTTCCTGTTTGTACATATGCAAATCTTTTTTTTGTTTGTTTTTTTTCTGCTTCATTAGTGTATTCTATTTATATTATTTATTGCTTTTATCTCTTCACGCTTATTTTCCTTTTTTCGCTAGTGTTTTTTCAAGAGTGTTTTTATATGCAACTGAGCTATTGTGACCATGTAATTTCCCTTGTGGATCAATAAAGTTTGTGTAAGTCTACCATTGAATACCCTGAGCTCTGTTAACTCACTTCCCAATTAAGTGTTTATCCACCTCACTTAGTGACAGCCGGCAGCAGATCACTGACCAATTTAATTTGGGATCTTTTTCAAAAGCTTTACATGAAGTTGGTATAAGGGTATGGGGGGTGTAGGAGAGGGAAGGCATAATGCTGACAGAGGCCCTGTTGAGGTTTTAGAAAATTAAGGCTGTGACACATATTAGACCAGACCCACCAAAAATTCAGTCTCTGGATCATTGCACACATGGCAGGTCACATTTTACTTCTTGGTAATTAAAAAGAAATAACAGCTGTGAAAAGATAAGTCTTGCCAGAAAAGTTTGGTTTGGTTTCCAAACTTAAGTTCATTTCAGTAGATTTGTTTGCTAAATCATCCTACTGAACAATCTAGATATTTTACTTTTTAAGATACATATACATACACACACACACACACACACACCACATCTGGAAAGTATCCACCCTCCTTCATTTTTTCCCCACATTTTGTTATATTACACCCTTATTCCAAAATGTATTAAATTCTCTTTTTTTCTCATCAACACAATATCCCATAGTGACAAAGTGAAAAAAGTTGTTTCTTTTTTTTTCCCCAGAAATTTTAGCAAATGTATTAAAAAATAAAAAATTGAAATATCACGTGTACATGGGTATTCAACCCTTTATTCAGTACTTTGTTGAGTCACCTTTGACAGAGATTACAGCCTGAAGTCTTCTTGGGTATGATCCTACAAGCTTGGCACACCTGACTTGGGGTATTTTTCCCATTCCTCTCTGCAGATCCTCTCAAGTTCTGTCAGGTTAGATGGTGAGTGTCACTGCCCAGCTATTTTCAGGTCCTTCCAGAGATGTTCATTGGGGTTCAAGCCTGGGCTCTAGCTTGGCCACTCAAGAACATTCACAGACTTGTCCTGCTTTTAAACATTCTTTCAAGTAAACGGAGGCAGTGACGGACTATGCTAAGTTTTGTATGGACAATTGTATGCCAATATGTACATTCCTTTCATATCCTAATCAAAAACCATGGATGAACAGTGATGTCCGCATGAGAACGCATTAAAGGTCTGCTGCTTTGAAATCTGGCGATGATGACCAATATAGGTACAAGCTTAAGAGGGCCATTAAATCAGTAAAAAAGCACCATTGGGAAAATTAGAACAACACTGCTGCGAGGGGGACTCTAGGCGCTTATGGCAAGGCCTGCAAGCTGTCACGAGCTACAAAGCCAAGTAGCATTTAAAACTTCACCACTTCTTTCCCAGATGAACTGAACACATTTTATGCTCGTTTTGAGTGTAACGCGAATTCACTTAAGCAGAGAAAACCTCTATTTGTCAACAGCAACAGATCACAATATCAAGTGTCAGAGGCTGATACAAAGTTTTTTAAATCTGTTAAAATACGTAAAGCTTGCTGGCCCAGATGGCATTACGCCTCGAGTCTTAAAATCTTGCAACAGCCAACACAGCTTTCAACACAATTATACCACCTATCCTTCTAACTAAGCTGACAGACCTTGGCCTCTGCAATGCGATCTGTATGTGGATTCAAGATTTACTGACAGGCCAACATCAGACAGTAAAGAGTTGGAACCAGCTATTCATCTACTGTGGTCCTGAACACAGGTGTGCCTCAGGGCTGCTGTCTGAGCCCTCTGCTGTACAGTTTGTACACACATGACTGTGTGGCCATACATCCTGGGAACAGTATTGTGAAATTCACGGACGGCACAACAGTGATTGGATTCATAACTGACAACAATGAGATAGCTTACAGTGATGAAGTGGGAAACTTGATCAAATAGTGTCACCAAAATAACTTGTTTTTAATGTGGGAAAAACCAAGAAACTCAATCGATTTCAGAACCAATAAGAAAACACATTCTCCTGTTTGCATAAAAAACACTGCTGTGGAAAGTTCTTAGGCATCCATATTTCTGATTCACTGTCCTGGTCTCTTCACATCAGCAGCATCATCAAAAAAGCACACTAGAGACTGTTCTTTCTGAGATGTCTGAAAAAATATGGTATGTCAACAAAAACACTCATCAAGTTTTATTGCCGCACAATAGAAAGCCTCCTGACTGGCAGTATATTTTTATAGTTTGGGAATATTACGTCACTCGACAACACACTCTTGATTAGAACAGTAAAATTGGCATCTAAAATCACTGGAGCACCATTATTACCACCACTGTAGGACATCCACACAAACCACAGCAGAAAAAAGGCTCTGATAAATAATAAATAAATACATGAAAATTGATAAACTGTCACTCCAGTCTCCAGACTTTAGTCAGGTTTCTCTGTTTTGTCTCTCTTTTCCTGTTTTATTTTGTTAATCATCCCCCTTGTGTCATGTCTGGCGTCTTTACTTCTTGTTCCCTCCCTTGCCACCTGTGTGAATACCGTCCTCCACCCTGATGTGTTACACCTGTGTCTCATTGTCTCTCCCTCCTTCTGTGTATATAAGCCCTGCGTTTTCCCCTAGTCCTTTGCCAGTTCATAGCCTCATTTGTGAGTTACCAACCAGCGTTTTGATCCGGTCTGTCTGTCTGTATGCCTGACCTGTCTTCGACTTAGTTTGATCTTCATTCCCGAGCCTTTGACTTCTCCCTGTTGGTACCTTTGCCCTCCAGATCTGCTGCCACAGTTGGATCCAGAGTGGAGCCCAGAACCTTTTGGCTCTGAAGATATTATTTACTGGTTTTCTCTTAAGGATTTTATCTGTGTTTAATAAACACTGTTACATTTTTACTCCCGAGTCCTGATCTTGCATTTGGCTTCAGTCTCTTGAATTTGGACTTAATATAAACTTTTCCAGAGGAATTTTATTCCTTTAAAAGCAATTTGATATGGTACTTTTATTTCAATAATTGTCTGAATCAAGTCTGCAATAGTCACCTAGTACAGACTTGATTGGCTAGACATTGTGAACACAAGACAATTGAACTTGGGGGTGTTGTTTTCAAGTCAGGTAAACCTCAGACAAGCTGTCATCCAGAATTGTGCCTTCTCAAACATCATCATCCCTCTGACTAAACACACAGCTTTCAAATATGTGGCAGCTTCCTCCCACGAGGCCTCTACAGTACTCACCAGCAGAAGGTGTCACTTGTTTACTATCTATCAGAATATTGCACAACTTTATATTCATCTGCCTCTGTCAGGATTTATTTCTCATTTAAAGAGTTTTAAATGCTCGACAAGCTTGTCTTGTTGGCTGAACAGACAGTCTGGGAGTCTGCTGTGCATCTTACCACCTGTCATGGATTTGTTGGTGTGTCAACAGAGCTGCTGTCAACAGTCAAATTGACAACTTCAGAGGAAATTCGCAGTGCTGTCTCACACCCAGCATTCACAACCTCAGTCTCTATTTACAAATTTGTCTCCGGAGTCGTTGAATTTGGAAAACTAGCTACAGGAACACATGATGCTGCCAAGAGAGATGGGTTACACCACACCAAATAAAACCCAGTTCACCCTACAAAAATACAACATTTAGCAGATGGTAGAGGAGAGGTTGAGATTGGTGTTCTCTGATCACAACACAGAGCTTCACACACTGCTTCATTACATTAAATCTGCTAAATCAGGACAGTAAGAGTGTATTCGGCAAACAATTCCTTTTTATGGATCTGTAGCCCAAAGAAAAAGTTTACTTAGATCTAAAATGTGAGGCAGCCAATGGGATAATGTGCCAATCATTTCTCAAAACTTTACAGTCATTGCATCAAACATGTAAAGCAATTATTTGTAGAGTTACCACATCTTCAACTGGTACCTGGGGGTGTGTGACAGTACTTTGACATTCTGTACTTGTGTACGCTGCCTCTCTAATTAATGACAGTCTACCAAAACTGTCATAAGCATCTGGCAGCCAAAAGACACAATAATGTCCACAAAATGTTCAATACATTCCATCCAATCTTCCATACTTTCATCTGCTTCAGCATAATCAGTTTGGTCTCTAGTCTGACCTTACTCACTCTTATTTCTTTGATTATTTTTAGACGTTGTGTTGATCCTGCATGTTAGGTTACCTTGCAGTGAATGCACCTTGCTTGGTCTGCTCAGCTGTTCTGTTGCAGCCAATCTACTGTGAATCTTTGGTTTGAACAGGGCTTTAAAGGAGTGATATTTTGCTTTTTAAAAAAATGGAATTATGCATTTTAAAACATTTTCCTGTGATCTACATAAACTGTAAATGCTATGCTTGAGTCTGAATTCTTCATTAACTAAACTCCACAGGCCCGTCTTCAACCCTATTTTTAAGTAATGACACGAGACAGGCCATTTTAGTGACAGCCCTTTAAATGCACACGAGCCACTTCATACCCCCCCAAATTTTTCCCTGTTTGATTAGGTTCATCTGCTGCTGTTTTGTCCTTTGTTATTTTTGTGTTGTACTCTTGTTTTATCTTCGTTTGTTGTATGTTGTGTTTCTTAGTTTGTCTGTTTAACTTGTCCTCTTGGTTATTTATTTAGGGTTTTGGTTTTGTCATTGATTTTTTTTGTTAGCCAATTGGGATGTTTCCTTGTTAATTTGTTTTCAGTTTTGTTTTTTGTTTTTTCAGGATGCTGGGTGCTGCATGGTTATGGAGAGAAATTAGTTTCTTTAACCATCAATCAAAAAGAATGGATTTGCAATTAAAAAGAACAAATTTGCAACAAAAAAAGAGATTTGAGAGCAAAATGAAAAAAAAACTAAAAATAAATACATTTTGCTTATAAATCAGTCCTCTTTGATTGTGAGCAGAAAACTTTTGCTTGCAACTTCAGAAGTTAGGCTTGCGAATCTAAATGCACTTAATGGGTGGGGCCTACGCTGATGAGAGAAGAGTTTCTATTGGTGGGTTTATCCTGGCTCCACCACTGGCTCCAGCCTCTGTGTTAAACCACTTCTCCATTGGTCTATGTTTCTGGGAGGTAAGATGATAACTTATTGCTCTTTGAAATCTATATATTTCATAAGTAATAGATTACACTAAATAGTGTCAGTTCCAGCCTGTACATTCATAGCTTGAGCGGAGGACGGAATGAGTGAGTGACAGGAGGAGTTTACAGCAGAGGGCTGAGGTTTAAACATTAGTGATGCTTATGGAACTAGGACCTCGGAACCAGTTCCATTTAAGGATCATGGAACTAGTTTCGTTTACAGAAGTCAAAACCAAGCTGTGCTCTGACCTCCGAGGCCCGTTTTGCGCAAATCATTTTTCTGACTTCCAGTCAACAAAAGACAGACCGGCCTGAAAACTGAGGTTCAGTCATGTTGTACTTTGTGTTCTGGAATATAACTTAAAATCAATGTCTTCATGATAGAATCATGTCATTTCCAAGCAGGAGAACACTTTCCACCTCTGACACATATGACACAGTATAATTGCTCTATTCATGTCGTCTTTTTCTCAGTGGCTTTTAGACAGCCTCCTCAGATCCAACACAATCCTACATGAAAATGTTATTACAAATATATCATCTGTTACAGAGCGGTTTTTCATCTTGACTTTTGTTCGTGTGTCTCTCCACCACCCCACTAAAAACTCCTGTCAAGTGCAGAAAGTATCCAAGCATTGTGGGAAATGAGGGAATTAAATTGGAAGACAGGCCAGTAAGTCAAACAACAAACTAGTGCAGTGTTACAGTCCAGATATTTTTTTTAATGATGAACAATAATCAAAGTGTTAATGTTGGTTATGTTTACTATTGCTTTCTCATGTGATAAGTTGCTTGCAAAATATTTGGTTCAATTACAAAAGAGGTAGCGTGGAAAGATTTAAGATGAAGATAAAGCTGCAAAAAGAGATGAAGCACATATAGTTTTGGTATCTGGGAAACTGGGTAATAATAGCTCAATGGATAAAAATCATGCCCACCTATATTTTTTGGTTTGTTTTATGTTTCAGTTCTACACTAATCAATTAATTACTGTTTTATGTACTTATTTACTTTCTGAAATTGATGCTCAGCAATTTGGTGTCTTCCCTAACTTTCCGTACTATGACTTACACTGCCCAACCCCCAAAGAGTCTCCACCTGGATTTAACTCAGCAAATAGTTCAGATCCTTCCATTGTTTAATTACTGCAATGATTCTAATGTTTAGGCTGCAATAAGTTCTTCAACCCAGTGAGTAGCTTTTAATTTTTTGAACAACCACCAGTTTGATAGAGTGCATAAAATGTAGACTGTGTTTTAATGGATAAAGGTCATGTGGTCTGAGTCCAGACTGACAATGTTCCAGAGTCTTTGGTGCATCAAGGTGAGAAGTAGATGAAGGAACCACTCATCATGCCTAGTGTCTACAGTACAAGCTTTTGGGAGCAGTGTTGGGGTTGCTTCAAGTGATCAAGTCTAAGTTCAATGTTATGAGATCGCAAAACAGCAGAAATACATTTTGACATTGCATAAGCTTATTGGAACAATGCCACAGCAAATATGTGCCACCATCAAAGCTTCAGGCTAATTAAGACTAAGGCTAAATATTAAAGCCTGGGAATTTTTTAGTGAGGTTGTGTAGACATTCAGTTGAATCATTCCATGGTTTGAAACTGAAATGTAGTTAATTTGTAGACATGTATAATTTATTCATAGCACATTATCTTTCTCAAGAAATGGCAGAGTGATGGATTTGGACTTGATACATTTGCTAACACAATGTGGTACATGTAGGTGAAATGAAATGGTGAGTCATTTTGACTTGTCTTTTACACCGTTTTCATTGTATTGCTTCTGTTACATCACTCTTATCTTATGAAGTTTTTTACATCAATGTCTTTTACATTCTTCACATTATTTTACATTGTTTTCATGTGTTATATAATTTTGGCCTTGTCATGAATGTTGTGTGTGAATACACGAGTAAATTCATGCTTAAAACTATAGTACAAAGTCAGTTTCCTGAAAATGTAAAGAGTCAAAAGTTGAGATATAGTTAAATATATTTTCATTCATTCATTCATTCACAAAAATGTACTGCAATGTATTTTATTTATTTCAAATTGAATGTATTCATTCACAAAGCACTGGAATAATTGTTGGATTTAGGTTTTGACAATGCTATGACTGTGGATTCATCACAGACACATCTTTGTCAAGGTTAGGAAAATATCACAGTAAGGGCTAAAAAAGGAACTTGCGCACACAGCATCTGCCTTTGTTGTTAAATGGGACATGGACACAATGCTCACCAGTGTCCACATACTGTAAGCCTTCTCATAGACTATGTCTCTGTTTAACAATGCCTACTTCATTTGACTTATTTAAACTGACTCTTAATCCTGTCCCAAATCCACCTGGTATGGTAATTTTTTGGGTTCCATATCAGGCTTCTTGTCAGTCTAACAAGTAGACATTTGTTTGGGTTTTATTCAGACTCTGCTGGATGTTGGTTTATAGTTTATTACGTTGAGGTGCTGCTTATGCACTGATAGTAGGTACTTTGTTAAGCTTCTTTGTTTTCCCAATTTGGTAAGTGTTGTACTGCTGACTGGGACTACTCCAATGTTCTTTGTGTGGTTTCTTTCACAACACATATTGAATGAACTGTAAAAGAACAAATTTAACTGTAAATTTAGCCCGCAATCTTAAAGTAGTACATTTTTCACAGCATGTTTTTTGTTTTGTTTTCTCCAGCATACGGTATCTTCTTTTTCACATATACCATTAATATTGCTGTCACTGGAGAAAGTGACAAGCAGATTGCTCTCTGTGTATGATGAACACATGATGATGGCGTGTTTCTGAACACTTTGGGCCTGATTTACTAAAGGTTTGCACGTGTAACAATGTTTGCAAACTTGACTGCGCACACAAAAAAACGTTGTGGCTTATCTACTAACTGGACGCACCAAGGGTTGCAAATGTCAAGTGGGCAAAATAGCTCACGCAACCCATGTAGCGTGTTTGCCTTGATGAATATGCAATTGTGGGCGTTTCTGCCAAAACACACAAAATTATTGGGAGGAGGAGATGCAAATGTTTATTTAGCACAGTGTGATTTACCAAACCTGAAACTTATTGCGGGGCTGATTTTGTGTCTATATTTAGCACATCTGAAAGGCAGGTTTTAACTGGCACAGCTTCACGCAAAACTGGCTGTGATTGTTATGGCGAGGAGGCGGAATAGGCACAACCAAAGGAAATGAACAGAACCAATCTGTTCTCATATCAACATTTTGGAACGACAGAAGAATAAAAATAAATAAAAACTGAAACATATGCACCCCCTCACTTTAAGCCAGGACCTAATTTCTGAGAAGCCTCTCTCTCTCTCTCTCTCTCTCTCTCAACATACAGAGAAATGCAATTATTTCAGTAACAACACAACTCACCACTGATAAACAACAGAGAAATAGTGCTCCACCCCTCTGTGTGCAAAAAGAGCAACTGGCGTATCCCAGAGCAGTTTTTATTATAGTGTATTGTCTCCATGACGACAATCAGTAGCACATGCAAAATCCTTGTTTAAAAAGGGCAGTCTCCAAGACTTTGCACCTGTTGCGATTTGCGCAGAAAATCTTTGTTGATCACTGGTGACATGCAAATCAATAGCATGCGCATCTTTTAGTGTGAGCAAGCACATTTGTGCACGTTATTTGCAATCTTAGTAAACCAGGCCCTTTGTGTACAAACCATCTATTCATTTTCTTTATCTGCCACTCGAAACACTGTACAGTAATAATTCTGATGTGTTTTGCATGTGTTTTGCACCCTAATTAATTAATTTCCTTATTTATCTGCACTTTTTCAGCCAAAGGCTCATTTTCAATCCTGGGTAGAAGCTAAAAACAACAACAACAAAACAACACAAAAACCCATTAAAGACAAAAAGGGTTAACACACAAAACCTGAAAAAAAAACAAAAAAAAACAATGTGAAAGAAAGACAAATACAAAAGAAATGACATATTCCAACAGAAAATACTGCCATTTATCTTAAGAAGCCTACAAAGTAACAAACTACTGTACAATAATGCACACTTAGTTCTTAGTTGTTCCTTAAGCCTCAGCACTGAGCCAACAGGACTATTGACTATTGATGTGCACGTCATTTAGATTAATTCATTCACAGCCCTACAGTGTACAGATATAAAAATGCATTATATATTCATTTACCCACAAGTAGAAATTCAGCAGTCACAGGCATACATAAAAATTATCGTGTGCTCTAAAACTCTCCCTTTGTGAAGGTCACCACACTCAGGACCAATCTGAAGACTTTATTGTAAAATGTGCTGTTATGAAACAGACACAGTGGAGTGCACTAATGGGGATTATAGCATTACAATTTTCAGCACTGTGATCTGACCTTTAAAAAAAAAGAAAACAGAGGTGAAGAAAAACATTTCTGTCTCAAAACACTTGAAGCATCTGCAATTGGGTTAATCTTTTCTATCACCACATGCAATCCAATGCTGTGAAGGGAATGTGTCTATTCAGATGTACGTTCAGACGTCTGTCATATTATGGCCATTGAACTGATCTTCAAAGGTAAACAGGTGCCTTATCGGATTCACAGGGAGTGGTGTACATATGGACACTGTTTTGTGCTATTATAGAACTATTCTATTCATTAATTCACCATACGCTGGTGGGAAATAGAATACTCATTTTCAACTTGTCACTGTCACTCTGGATAATGTGGCAGCTGTCAGTTGGTCACTTTACAAGTGAGTATGTAGCAACATGAAATGACTGTGAGACACTTGCGTGTTATGTTGGCCATATTTAGTTCTTTAGGTAAGAAAGCCATGCCCACACTAGTGCAGTGGGATCTGACCAAAGGATGCTGAGTATCTTTTGAGGAGACTTGACAACCATTGATGTGAATGTTTTTTTTGTTTTGTTTTGTTTTTCTCTGGACATTTAGTCTCTGTGTGATGGCTTTGTTTTGTTATATCTGACTAAAAACTACAGTTTTCATCCTTGAGAACCAACATTGTTACAATACAGTCTAATCTAAAACTGGTCATATTTTCATGTAGCCTGTGATTCTGCAGCAATTCCCTAAATTGTGGCATGGCAATTTGTCCTGACAGAGGGAATAAGTAATTAATAAAAATCGTTTAACATCATGTAGATAAAATACTGACAGTTTTCTTATGTACAAGGTTACACACGACTCAACTCCTCACCCATTAAGAGAGTTTGTCAGCATAAGACTGCAGATCATTTCACAAGAGAGGCAGCACAAGAAAGCATTATACCACTCTGAAAAAGCCCCCTCAGTCTGTATTCTCAGTTAAAGCTGCTTTAGAATCCAACAACTCCAACTCCTACATTCACCCAGGTAATTTCAGGCACACTTAAAGAACTGGTTCATCAATAATCAGCTTTGTATGCGCTAAAATGTCTGCTGTATTTGTTCTCAGTCTCTTTACACTGAACTTCTCCCCTGCCCTCACCTTGCTGTTGAAATCTGTTGTCATGTATTGACTTGTTTATTTGGTATAGTGGTACTTTTTTCCCCATTTCCTGCATATCTTATAATACGTGTATCTGCATTGCATGTTTTAATTAGGAAATGACAATATAACATAGGGGTATTTAAAATACTATTATTATTTAAGATCAGTAATGTTCTGTTATTATTCTCATACAAGTGTATACAGTTATGCCCAAAATACAGTGCAATGCAGTGTGTTGAGAAGACTGAGTAAAACTCAAAATCCTTTTAATAGCTTATGTTTCCATACATTAAAATGCATTTGGGAAGACTGCACATTCTATTCAAAATCAAAAGATGAAGAAAAACTTATCAAATTTGTTGGTACTTTGCAGAAAGTGAAGAAAAATGAATATAAGGCTGTTCAAAAAATCCATCCATCCATCCATCCATCCATCCATCCATCTTCGTCCACTTACCCAGGTCCGGGTAGCGAAGGCATCAGCCTGATTTGAGGCCCACTCTTCACTCTCCCTGGCCACCTTTTCTAGTTCCTCTGGGGGTGATTCCAAGGTGTTCCCAGGCCAACCGAGAGATGTAATCTCTCCACCGTAACCTGGGTCTGCCCTGGGGTCTCCTCCCAGTTCGACATGCCCGAAACACCTCACCAGGGAGGCATCCAGCTGGCTTCTCTTGATGTGGAGGAGCAGCGTCTCTACTCTGAACCCCTCCCGGATGGCTGAACTCCTCACCTTACATATCTCTAAGGCAGTGCTTCTCAAACTTTTTAACATCACGTACCCCTTAGAGCATTTCATCCCCATCCGCG
>JAPTYQ010128170.1:0-15136 GCA_029814465.1 Ostorhinchus cyanosoma | reverse complement strand
TGTTGTTTGTTTACATCCTGTAAAGCCCTGTGAGATAATCTTGTTGTGATATAGGGCTCTACAAATAAAACTGAATTGAATTGAATTGAATTGAGGTAGTTTGTACATACAGTATATATATATATATGTTCTGTCATTTACATATGAGGTCGTGTCTATCTTCAGTGTGTAAATGTCACATATGCAAGAGTTCCATGTGTTCATGTTCACTGCAGCCACAGGGTTAGTCATGGAAATAAACCCTGCAAACATGGATGTATTAATAATGTTGAATAATGAAGTCAATTAAAGTTAATCACTTGTGATGTTGTCATGCCCTCCATTCAAATTAATCCCAAAAATAATAGTTATTGTAGTAAAAAAAAACTGTACAAGCAAGAGATGGGTGAATGATACATATACCATTTACCATTTTTAAAGCATTTTAATCCCTTTTCAGACTTTACTAAACATATGTGTAACTCCCCCCCCCGAAAAAAAATTGCCTACTCTTCAAAGATTATTATTCTTTGAACTAGTTAAATAATCAATTATTTGTGTACATCCCTACAATCAAATAGGGTTACACCCTATTATTTAGACGGATAAAGACAGATCTGAAGCAAAATTTAATTATTTTAAGTCTATATTTAAGTGTCTTCTTGCCATGTTTAAAAGTCAAATAATATTAGAATAATGTACTATTAATCTATCCATTTTCATCTGTGGAAGGATAACATGATATTGAATAATTAAAATCCTGGTCTGCAATGAAATCCAATTTGTAATGTTAGTTTGTTAGTTTGACTATTTGCACAGTACAAAAGAAAAGCAAAAAAAATACAGATGCTTAAATTTGCAGGTGAGATCAACAACCGCAAGAGGTTTATGAATCCTCTCACTCAAATAAACAAGACAATAATCAAGGAAGACACTAATAAACAACAACAAATGTAAAACACATAGAAGAGACGGAAATGTGAGTGTATGTTGTGCTTTCTAAATATGTACAGATGTCAAAGTGAGAGTATTTTGTAATATAAATGTAGATACAATTGATGGCAAAATAATTTGCCCCCTTACAAAAATGTAATTGTTCTTAAGTCCTTTTAAACAGAGCAACATATTTTTTAGTGTTTTTAGACATCCTAGTTTTATTTTGGATGCTTACATTATTTTAGTTTGCATACAGAAATGAAAATATTGCACAAAAAACAAAAATTTACAGGGTCAAAATCCCCCCCCCCGATCCTAATAATCACGTATCCTTTTTGATGGATAACAGCCCGCTGTCATTTGTTGTAGTTTTCAACGAATCTCTGGCACTTCTTTCGAGGAATCCCAGCCCATTCTTCTTTGACAAATCTCTCAAGCTCCTCCAAATTTAATGGCCTTCTGACATGGATGTTCTTCTTTAGGTCACCCCACATATTTTCAATGGGATTTAAGTAAGGGCTTTGTGCAGGCCACTCAATTCCCTTCACTTTTGTCTTCTGGAGATAGTTCTACACTGAGACGTATGTTTTGGATTGTTGTCATGTTAGAAGATGAAGCGACGACCCAAGCCCAGTTTTACTGCTAACTGCTTAAGGTTTTCTGACAAAATCTCCACATATCTTTCTTTGTTCATAACTCCTTCCATCTTGACAAGATACTACTACATGGAAAGTTCTGAGGAACAGTTCGTCATGGATATACCGGTATGACTAATCCCTGGAAGGCACCAAAATTCCAAAAGACAGCTGAAAGGCACCAGTTCTGCATTTAATGTTGAACTGCCTGGAGGAGAAATGGTTTTAGTGAAAGACTGGAAAAACAAACAATGTTGTAAATAAATTCTTTACAAAGGCAAATTTGGCAAACAAAGTGATAAGTTTTGTGCCTAGGGCTTAGATCTATACAATGAATCAATCGGAAATGAAATCCATTGAGAACTCAAATTTTAGTATGAATAGAGTCCTCCACCCAAAATGACAACAGCTTATGGATCTCAGCGCCTCCCCAGTTCAACATCTTTCTATATCTATCTTTCATCTTTCTTTCTATATATATGTCTATATCCCTCAGACTTGCTTTTGTGCTAAATTGACCAGAAACCACCGTCCAGAGTCTAGCCAAAACTGTAGCTGTGTCGAAGTCCAGTTCACCCACAACCCCCTCGACAGCAATTTCCTTCCCCACATCAGTCATGGTCGAGGACAGTGGAGCACAGAAGCAGAGGACAGGCCAGGCACTGTGGAGAGGAACAGCATCCAGCAGGGAAAAAAGAAGATGGAGTGCTGTAGTAGGTGCTGAATACTTGTAAATTTAATAGCTTTTTTTCTACAATGCATTAGTGTGAGGTCGACAGGAAGAAAGGGTGTGGTGGTGGTAATCAATTAATGGCTGAAAGGAAAAAGTGGGCTTTATACCCACACTGACACAAATAAAACATCCAACACTGAGGGCATCAATACTGACTATTTGAGAACTACAGAATATTTGGCTCAGTTACCATTTCTGTTTTTAACATTTCACCCAAGTTCACCTGCAGATTTAGCCATTTACACCCTGAACAGGACAAGAGAGGTCTAGAAGAAGAATTAAAACCAAATACTGGTCTAGCTTTAAATACTGTAAGTAGCCAGTGGAGAAAATTGAGGGAATGACAAATCTTTGAGCGATTTAATAATGTTGTCATAAACATCCAAAGTCTCAACGCAAAGTTTCTTAGCTTAAATGGTGCCTTTACAAAAATTTACAAAATGTACAATCGTAAAGCAATGATGACTCATGTTAATGTAGAGGTTGTCCATTTTCTAATGATGTACATGACTGTAAAAACCAAAGCAATTTAAACTGCAGTTTCTGGGGACTTTCTGCCTCGCAAATTTGTGCCAGCAGCAATGACAAATGGTGACGTTGATATGTACTTTAACCAATGATAAAGATTTTATACAAGGAGCAAACTTTACAGTGTTATTACAGATATTAGGATTAAACTCTAAAGAGCTGAAGATGTTTTTATATTTAGTGGGTTGCCAACTGACAGCTAAACAGAAAAAAAGCATTCATACGTAAGGATGCACCAATCATCAATACCAATAAAGGTAATGTACGGTAACATTTTGGTCTAATATGTCTGTGTATATTTTGTTTTTGTTGTTGGGGTTTTTTTTTGTCTCCCTTAAAGAAATCTTAGCTATAAATATAAAAATAGTCAATATTTTAAAGTCTTTCAGTTCTTCATCATATTATCATTGAATGAATAGATTCAATCAAAAACATCTTTAACATGATAAATATCAGTGAAAAGACATCTGATATGACAATTCTGATATCTGGCATCCTGTATCCTCCTGTATCGATGCATCCTTAATCATATGATATGTGAATTCATCTTCTGAATTAACGAAAAAAGTTGTAAAGGGGAAGCTTTGGATGTAGAAGACATAAGATGAAAACTACTGAACTTTAATACATATACAGACAAAAAATTAGATCACAATGCAGATTACAATTTGGCCCAAAATATGACTCATAGCAATTATGCTATGAGACTAATGATATGAGGGAAAAAAACATATGTAAGATGCGTCAAGATGAAAAAGATATAAAAGATGTGTGTAAAAGATGCAAAAAGAAAGAAAATGTGTGAACTGTTTTATATGCTTGGGGGCGTCAATAAAAATCTCTCATTGAAACTTTTGAGCGGCCTGTTGTGGGCAATCTAGAAATGGTAAATCACCCAAAATCAAATCAGTTCTTACTCTCCATGATATTCCTTGATATGGACAACAAGGAATTTCTAAACTGAATATCTTTCAAGTTATCGTGTTAACACAACAGATATCTACCGGCAGCGGTTAGACCAAAAACATAATATCCCTGACACACCGTTCTATAACTAGGCTTATGCCGTCGGAAGCGACGGCTCGGGATATATCCCTGAATGCCCCCAATCCTTAACCAGACAGCTCTGATGTCATGACATAAGGCATCCCCAGATCATGATCTTTCATTTGCACTTGATTTGAAGTCAATCAGACAAATAGTTCCAGAGATGTTTAGTGATTTTAAACTTTTGAGCGGCCCCTTGTGGGCAATCTAGAAATGGTAAATCATCCAAAATCAAATCAGTTCTTCCTCTCCATGATATTCATTGATATGGAAAACATGGAATTTCTAATCTTCTATCTTTCAAGTTGTCGTGTTAATACAAAGATATCCAGTGGCAGTGGAGCCAGGGCTCTACAGTGCACCCATTTCACTCACATTTTCAAGCAAATATTTCGGCGTGCAACCCAACAGGTGCATGTGTGCGAGTGCTTCTTGCAGCCCACAATAAAAAGAGCACTGTGCACAGATGTAACATGACGAGTTTAACTTTCTAAAATGTATCAAACCGGCTCTGTCCCAGGGGAAGACGGGGCATATCGATCTCACTCAGGACGTTTCTGCCGCAGAAGGGACAGAGCGGAAGTGTGGGGAAAAACCCTCTGCAGGAGGTACTCCAGCCTCAAACTCGAACACCAGTGCAGAGGAATTGGCTGCCTGGGGGCTCTACGAGACGAGTTGCAGAAGTCGATCGATGTAGGAATATTAACTTGGATCCACACTGAGAGTGAAGCCAGAGGAACAGTAAAGGACAATGACGGGAGAAAAAGTACAGTCATAATTCTTTTGTTTTTTGTCTAAAGTTTATTCAATTAAGTTTGTATTGGTGTGTGCAAGTTCTGCACTGTAATAAACATCCAAAACAGCTCTTGAAAAAAAAAGTTAGCGTAGAGCCCTGGGTGAAGCCGGAGGGGTTGGACCAAAATCATAATATCCCCAAAACTGTGTTCGGGGATATAAGTATGTTTGTTTTATTTACATTTATTTAACCTTTATTTAATCAGGTAAGTTAGTTGAGAACTGATTCTCATTTACAAAAACGACCTGGCTAAGAGGTAGCATACAAACAGAATAAATAGCAGCACAGGTTACATATAAAACAAACAGGATGGACAGCAGAACCAATCACATTTACAACCAATCACACAATGGCATAACAAATAGAAAGGCTAATAATAGGTGCAGTGGTCCAGGGGCTCATTTCTGCACTGATTCATTAAATCATGAAGCCCAGTGCAACGTAGCACAATGGAACACAACGCAACGGAAAATGCGCTATCCTGTTTCTGAGCTAGTTGGTCACAAGTCTGCGCTTGCCCAGTGCTGCATTCCAGGGCTAATTTTAAGACAGACCTCGGAGGTCGCCCAACACACACACACACACACACACACACACACACACACACACACACACACACACCTTTCCCAGTCCGCTCATGTTTGGTTCCCCTATCTGTTTTATGAAGTGTGAGCTGTGTATGTATGCAAGCAGTTAAAATTGAGGAGCAGAAACTGCACATCACCAAGGGCGGCACCATTTAGCCGACCTCACCCAACTGAACAGCACTGCCCACCAGGCACCACACTGCCCACCCCTCAAAAGTGACTGTGTGGTGTTAGCTTTCCTGTATGTTGGGGATAGGTGTAATTAAAACTGAGGATTTAGCTGCCCCAGGGTACCAAAGAGGGGGGCCATTTTAGTGCCCCCCACCCCCCCTCACCCCTTGCCTTGGAGCGAGCACACTCCTCAAGACCCTACGTGCTTGTGTGCAGGGGGTGGGAGGGGTGAGGATCTGGGGGCTGGGATGACTGGGAGTAAGGAGTTTCCTCCAAGAAGATGAGCCGATAGGCAGTAGGCACCCCCGTTCCCCAGAACCCGCCGCCGGGCAGGAGCCGCCAAGGGGCGGGACCGTCCAGAAGCCCCGGGCACCCAGTGACTGCAGCAAGGAAGCTGCCGCCCCCGCAGACACTCACTCATTCCTTGTGGTTCAGGGGCATGAACCTTGGACCAGCTGCCACAACTCTCCCCATGAGTGATATGGGTAAGCGCCTCCACCGCTAAAGATCATCTTCCATCGTTTTCAAAAGCTGAACATAATTCAACTTTATTAGTTCCGACAGCCTGGGTATAAGTGTACTCGCCTGGGACAGAGATGTTTGTGAGTTCTAGAGAAAAAGTAATACATCAGCGTAAAGACTTATTTTATGATCTATATTTTTGGTGCGGATTCCTTTTATTTCTTCCTGTTGTATAATGTTGGCTGCTAGGGGTTCAATAAAGATGGCAAAAAGTGAAGATGAAAGTGGGCAGCCCTGGCTGGTGCCTCAGTACAGACTGAAGCTTGCAGATGTCTGATAATTGGTCCTCACACATGCATGTGGATTGTTCGGTATTCTGATCCAATCAATAATAGATGATTCAAACCCAAATTTATTTAATGTTCCAAATAGAAATTTCCAGTTTACCCTGTCAAATGCTTTTTCTGCATCTACAGAGATGATTATGGTTTCCAGATTATGTTAGAATAATCTATGAGGTTAATTAATCTACGTGTGTTCATTGAGGAATGTCTACCTTTAATAAAACCTGTTTGGTCTGGGTGTATTATGAAAGGAGTTATTTTTTTCAATCTTTCTGGCCAGAGCTTTGCTGATTATTTTAAGATCTCCATTTATTAATGAAACTGGGCGGTAGCTGGATGGAAGTGTGGGGTCTTTTCCTGGTTTTAATGACAGAGTAATGGTGGCTAAATTCATACTTGCAGGCATTCCATTTTTCTCCTTTATTTCTAGTGTAATTTTGTAAAAACTGGGTGCCAGTTTAGACCAGAATTCTTTGTAGAATCCAGCAGGAAAACCCTCTGAGCCAGGGGCTTTATTATTGGGCATATGCTGAAGAGATTCCTAGAATTCACCAACAGAGAGAGGTGAGTCCAGAGATGTGAACGCACCTGTTAGCAAACACCGAGCCCATAAATGGATTTTGTGTCCCTTCAACCTCTGCGTTCACCGTTCACAGGAATCATGTTCATTTCAAATACTGATATCACTGACAGTAACAGTCCAGCCAGAATATTCACATTTGAAAAGCTAAGTGTCAGCTCCTAAATAATGTTTATGTTGTCATTTTGTGTTTCAGTCTGATGCTCCGCCCACCACTTATCTACCAATCACCAAGTCAGTAGGGTTTCAGCATCCAGGTAGCCACTTCCCACTGAGCTGCAGTTGGAACATTTCTGATAATAAATGTCTGATGTTTATCCATTGTCGTGTTTGTTTTAGGCAAGGATATGTTTATTTGTATAGCACAATTCATACACAGGGCAATTCACAGTGATTTACAAAAATGCAAAAGAAAGGTTAAAAACACACAATTACAGTTAAAACAATCAATAAAACTTTAATATCAATCAATTAAAATAAAGTAAAAGAGAAGAGTGCAAATAGAACCCTTTCAGTTCTATGCACAGTTGAACAAAGCCGTTTTCAGCCTGGACTTTAACACTGTCAGAATAAAGGCCTGTCTGACGTCATCAGAAAGACTGTTCCAGAGTTTAGCTGCATGGAACTGAAACACAGCTTCACCCTGTTTAGTCCTGACTGGGCACCAGCAAAAGGTCTGTCCCTGAGGTTCTGAGGAGCCGAGATGGTTCATATGGGACCAACGTGTCACAGATGTACTTTGATGCTAGACCATGGACAGACTTATACATAAGCAGAGCTGTTTTAAAGTCTATTCTTTGATCAACAGGAAGCCAGTGCAGGGACCTGAGCACAGGACTAATATGGTCGTGCTTCCTGGTTCTAGTCAGGACCCAAGCAGCAGCGTTCTGGATGTTCTGCAGCTGTCTTACAGCTTGTTTAGAGAGTCCAGTCAGAAGGCTGTTACAGTAGTCTAACCTGCTACAGATAAATGCATGGATAAGTTTCTCTATGTCTGGTTTAGACAGTAAATGGCGGTGTTGTCCCAGCTATCGTAGTTATACCCCGGTTAGCAGCAGTGTCGTCACAGCTAGCAGTGGTTGTTGTCCCTGCTAGTGTGTGGCCCGGCTAAGGGCTGTGTTGTCCTTACTAGTGGTGGTTGTTGCTCAGCTAATGGCGGTGTTGTATGCAGGCAATCAGTGATTGTTGCCCAGCTAACAATGGTGTTGTCCCTGCTAGCGATGGTTGTTGCTCAGCTAACGGCGGTGTTGTCGCAGCTATCAGAGGTTGTAGCCTGGCTAGCAGTGATGTTGCACCAGCTAGTGGTGGTTGTAGCCCAGCTAACGGCAGTGTTTACTGACTTTTTCAAAATTCTGGTTTATTTTCTTTATGTATTGGTTAAGCAAATCACAGTGTCAGCATTATTCTAGCATCCACCACCATGCCAAAGATGTTTGGAACCAGACAGTCCAGTGAACAGTTCAGACAGTCCCATAGAGAACAGTTCTGGTTTCAGTCTTCTGGGGCCTCATGTACAAAGACTTGCGTGGATTTCATACTAAAACCTGGCGTACGTTTATATCAGGAAAAGTCTGTACGCATAAAATAATCCAGATGGATTAAACTGTGCGTACACCTGAATTCAAGCACATTTTCTTTGTACATCCCAATCAGCATGGAAGTGACGGCATTTGTTGGGAGTACCTGACCCCTCCCTCTCCACGCCCACATTTACATATGCAAACTGGTATAAAAACGGTCTGCAGGTGAGATTCCCTCAGGGATTCCCCTCTGCACGATCAGATGACGATGTCGAAGGTGAATGCGAATGCGAAGTGGAAGACTGTTGTCCACCGACAAAGCGGAGGAAGAACAGGTGGAAGAAGAGTCCCAGCGGGACATTAATGTAAAAAAAAACTAAATGCAGTTTAAAGTCTGAAATCAGTCTTTCACATCCAAAAATCAAAACCATGAGATTGGTGGTGACTGATCGCAGTTTTCGGACATGAAACGTTGATAAATGTTTTGACATCAAGCATTTTAGAAGGTCCTGTGGGACTGAACCCACACTGTGGGATTGGACCCTCCCAGTGTCAGCTGATGCTTCGGTTCAATTCGCCAACAGCTGATGTGCGTTCATGGCTGAGTCCACACACAAGTAACAAGAGGACATGATAAGGACAGTCTTTATCACTGAGCCTGGACTGACTGATAAATGTCCTCACAGACATTAACATTAACATTAAATAAATTTATCAGCAAGCGATGTTTGTGTCCATGTGTCTGTATGTGGTTGAAATGTACCAGGCTGGTTGGCAATGATGAGTCAAGTGTCTGGGTGGTCTGTTTCAGAGGTGGGGGGTTTTATTGGATGGCATGTCAGTGTGTTAATTCTTAGTCTGTATCTCTGATGTGCACATCACTCGGAGGAATTAACTTTTTCACATTATTAACAGTTTCCCAGTATTACCTCCAACTGTCGCCAAAGGTTCCAAAGCACTAGAAACATGTGTACGGCAGCTGTGGAGAAGCACCTATTTCCACAGTCATTTCACTCTTTGTACATCTGAACGTGAGTGTGGAAAAGGGCACATGCCACGTTTTTGGGCGTACGCACCCTTTGTACATGAGGCCCCTGGTGTTTTTGACTGAAGTGAAACTTCTAAACCTACGACATTACTAAACCTAAAAGGCCACTTATTATTCCCAGATATGTCCTAACAAAGTGAGAAAAAAAACAAGGATATTTATTGGAGATGCTTTTGGAACATGGAGACGGCTGAATGCGGAGAAGAATTTGATGACCAACGCCGGGTCTCCCGCAGCCCAAGGTCTGACCGGGCCTGGGTGAGGAGGGCACCGCTCCAGTTCTCTCTTCAGCAGAAGCTGTGGTTCGGGACCGAATGATCTCTTCTCCTGGGCCATGACTTGGAGAAGAGATGGCCCCGGTATAAATACTGGTGTAGGACAAGTTGTTTGCCATTGTAGCTCCTTGTAGTAGACGCTCATGCTGGATCTGGCAATCAACAATCTGGGGGGAAGCGGAGGGGATAACACACTGACCAATGACGCTGCCTTACACAATGTAAAATGGTCCCACATTTTTGTTTTTTATGCATGCTGCTACTTTCTGCCATTTCCACTGACAGTTGAGCATACCGCGTCACCGAATGTCTTAGATCTTTGAAGTGTACTGATGTACAGTACATCACTTAAAACAGTCCATGAGAAACAATGATACCAGAGCTGTGAGAGTGATATGATAGCAATAAGATGAACTTTGACATGAATTAAACATATCTTCGAAGCAATGAATCTGCCTTGAACATTTTTTGTACTCGAATTATTAAAATTCCTCAAAGAATCGTTTCATCTCTAGTATAGAACACACAGGCAGAGGCCTAGGGTGACAACTGATGGAGGGGGTGACAAATTACAGACAAAAAAATTTTAAAATACACAAATTTAAATATCTGTATAATAAACTTGAAACACAGCTTTCCTTGGCATGTTTTCTCTTAAATAAATCAAAATCAAGCCTCAATATGATAAATCTTTATTCCACGTGCCCCACTTTGTGGAGTCTGTCATTCATTTTTATTTATTCACTATTAAAGCCATGACACCGACTCACATGATCTGAAACATGATAAGGATCCAAACAGTTGATGATGATGATTTCTCACTATATATATTTATTGATCTTATACTTATGGTTCATTTACATTAATTATTTACCACTGTATGGACTACTACTAGTCAGGCTGAGGGTTTTCAAGTGTGAACACATTATGTTAATTTATTTTACTTTTAAATGTGACCATTGCTTGAGTTTTTAAGATTCACTGGCCAATTACTTAATAAGGATTTAACAGTATTTCAGAGTGTGCCTTTTCTATAATTGGTGTAAGTCGAGTTAATAAATGTCTTAAAATAATACACAATAGTTATAATTTAATATTTCCTATCAACTTTTAACTTTTTTTTTTTTTTTACTAAAACACGGTGGGTCGCTAGTGGGCTTCCCTAGTAGCCCTACTACTAGGCTTAGCAAGATCTTTGATGGAAACCCTGAGTTCTGAAACCTTTAATGTGTTTCAGGCCTTTTTAGAGATAGAGAGAGGAAACTTCAGTGAGATCTTGCAGTAAATTGTCTTAAAGCAGCTCCAGTTTATGCATTTCTACTTCTTTACAATAATAAACCCCTGTATCACTTTGCGTGCCTGATGCCGTTCACATCGCAGCCTCCATCTTGAAATGACTCAGCAGCAATCTCTGACATTTCCTTGCTTTCCTTTCACACTTCCTCCTGTCAGTTCACACATGTTCTCAGTCACTCTTTTTCTCTATCACCATCTCACACCAGACTGGTTTTCACCTGAAGATGTGGATCCAGCAGGTGGGTGGTTTGGCATGTCATTTTTTGGACACTCCAAACGGGGATGAGCAGTGATGTTTACTTAAGCATAAAACATCACAGAGATTTCACAAGAGCTCTTTTCACCTTCTATTTCATCTTCTGACGTGTAAAAAATATTACTTTTGCAAAATTAGACTATTCAGGCTAAACAGAACCTTAAAGCATTTACTTAAAATAAAATAGAACACAAAGGAGAGAACTGGAAAAACTGAAAAAATAATGAGGTTAGGGGTGGTTTTCTTAGATTGTATAAATCCAGTGGATGTGAAGTGGGCATAAATGTGCTGTGGTGAAACTGCAAATGAAACAATCAGACATTCAGCAGGAAACTCTGTAAGATGAACTCAGTTATTACTGTAGCACAATTCAGTCTCTGCAATTTACCCATTCTAATACACCTAAACATCAGCATTAGAACATTTGGTACAGTGAGCTGCCATTATAGGGCACTGGGGGAGCAACTCCAGATCATCTTCAGCACCATGGTCAACCTACGTATACCTGTTTTTGAAGGCAGGGAAAACCAGAGGACCAGGACAAAAAAAATGAGTGTAGGAAAAAAATCATAAACCACTTTTTGCTGCTATATGCATGCTGAGGCACAGTATGAAGTGTATTACTGGAAAAACTAATGAACTAGGTCATCAGTTTCAACCTGTTTTACTGGTTTAAAACACTAAGAAAAGATGATTCAAATCAGCAATGGGTAGGAGTAGGAGCATATAGTAAGCGATCTATAATGCTGCATTTTCTGCCAAGCATCAGTGTAAAACCAGGAATAAAGTTCTCCCTCTGGGATTTCCCTCTGCACTATTAGATGATGATGTCAAGATGGACGCAAAGTGAAAGACTGTTGTCCGCCAACAAAGTGAGACCAAAACAGGCGGGACCATAATGTCAATTGTCAATTACTGATCCCAACTGGAAAAACAAAAAAAGTTTTACTCATAGTGGTCTATCACCCTCCTGGTGCCTACTCACAATTTTATCGGAATTCTCTGACTTTTCATCCAGTGTAGTGCAGTGTTAATTTCGTTGACGAGATGATGACAAAAACAACTAGTCAACGACCAGTTTTGCAGCGCTGAAGACTACATAAAAACTGACAAAACGAGACAGGTGATGATGAAAACTATAACAAAATCAACAGTAATTTTCGTCAATAAAGACAAGAGTAAAATGGATTTGAGGAGGCAGACAGGTGTGCACGGACTGCGCACACCTGCATGCACGTACGTACGCAGCCCGTTCTTTTCCAGCTCCCTGAGCACATTCTCTTGGAGCTTTCATAAATGTGCAACAATGGCTGCCACCGGCTGTCAGCGCCGGGATGTGTGGATACATTTCCATTACGACAAAAAAGGAGACAAGACTAAATGCCGTGTTAAATCATGTGACATGCTTGCGGGAAAAACATCACCAATCTAAAATGGCATCTGCAAATCACTCATCCTGATAGTCACGTGAAGGTAAGCTCAGCATTTTGCTAGCTAACGGTGGTGTGAGCTAACCTTAGTAGGCTTAAGCTCGAGCCTCTCAGAGTAAATTAAGTTGAAACACAAGAATAAATGACTGTGATTGGGTTAGGTGTAGGGATGTAAATAATTAATCAACTATCGATTAATTGTTGATAAGAATTTGCTCGATTAAATTACATTAATTGTCCTTTTCCGCGGTGGTGTTTGTGTCACAGTACGGGGCGCTTGTGTCTAAACTCAGCCTCATCACTGTGGTTGAATATTGGGGGCAGTTGTCCACCTGTTCACACCTGTCCACCTGTCCGAAGGCTGCAGACTTGTCCGCAACTGGGATAGTCATGGAACCGGATCCTAGCGTTGATAAATAGCTTTAGGGCCATGGTGGAGCGCAGCATTTCCACTGGTACAGGTTTGCATCTTTACTGCCACAACAAACATTCTATCCAAAAAAAAACAAATCATCACCGTCACATTAGATTTATTATAAATATGTATAATATATAATAGACCAGGACATACGTCCTGCCCCCCCTCAAATGAACGTTTGTGAAGCTTTAGAAGGAAAAAGATAAATGAGCGTAAAGTTTCACTTTCACTTCTGCGGAGGGACGGACAGCACCGCCCCATACACCTGCGCAGTTACTGACCGAAACGCAGGCGCGTGCAACACCCCCCACACTGGCTCAACTGCGTGTATGCAGCCAAGTCCCCCCCACATACACGCGCTCACACACACACACTGACCGAAACATAGGTGCGTGCACCCTACCAATTGAAAGGCATGCACGTGCACCTGCCGCCCGAACGTGTGCACATGGGGGGGGGGGGGGTCCTGAAATCTCCTTCCATCTTGTCAGAAAAAAAGTCAGAAATGTCCATTTCTTCTAAACTGCCCCTCTTCAGATCCATTGATTTTATTTTATTTCTCTGCAGAATTTATTTTCTTCAACTCCATAAATGTCGTTGCCTGAACTGTATCCAATGGTTCAATTAATCCACCATTAATGAATATGACATGCTTTTTTCATGAAGTACATAAACAATATTTTGCTTTTATTCTTATAGACACTATTGAAGGAGGAATTGAGGTTCTCAGGAAAATTGCCGCTTATCAATTAATCGTTAATCGATCGATAAGGTCAACCAACTAATGATTAATGAATTTGCATCCCTAGTTAGGTGTATGTAAATATGACTTATATGTGTCTGTAGTGAAGTTTATCTTGTTTAATTTGATGTGCAGTGTGACTATATTGCTACATAATTAGCGCAGCATTGTATGTCTTTTGCTGCGGTGAATTTCAGGGTCCCCCAATTGGGGGACTACACTGTGACACTTTTAGTCAACTAAATGTACTATTTAGTCAACTAAAATCTCAAAGACATTTAGTCGACTAAAACCAGACTAAAACTAAAATGATTCAGAAGACTAAAATGTAACTAAAACTAAAATGGCATTTTCATCAAAAGACTAAGACAAAGACTAAATCAGAATTTGATGACAAAATTAACACTGGTGTAGTGTTTAACTGGGATAGGATTATAATAGTAGGGGACTTTAACATTCATGTTGATAATGACGGTGCTTCACTTGGTAATGCTTTTAGTGGCCTACTAGACAGGATTGGCTTTGTTTAAAATGTAAATAAACCAACTCACAGTCACAAGCACACTCTGGATCTGATCTTAACATAAAGAAAGAGACTATGACATACTTAAATTTTATTGGTTACAACGTAAGGGGAATTAATAACCCAATTAAGAGGAAAAAAATATTTGAGCAATTGAAGAAATTATATTGTTCTATAGCCCTACTTGAAGAAATGCATTTACCTGAGACAGAGCAGGGGGGGGTTGCATGGCTGTATTCACCACTGACATCACCTCAGTCTCTCCACTTTGTCCTCTTTGCTTTACTCTGGTGCAGCAGATTGATGTGAACAACTGCTATTGTGTGGATTTATTGCGGGTATTATCTGGGCTGCCGTTTGTGATGTTCTGTTTGGTTTTTTTTCTTGTGTTCCTCATTTAGTAGGTCTTACTTATTTTATTTACCTTTTTTTTCCTGTCCTTTTGCCCAGTTTACTCTGCTCTTGTTCTGGTTGTTGTTGATATTGTGGTTGTTACCATGGCTACTGTTGTTTGTATTGTTGATGATTTCTTGTGAGGGTTTTCAGCTGCTGTGGGGAGGAAGAGGACATCAAATGATGTAGCTGAGTACACGTTATATTAAGTCAATTTAATTTAGTATGAGTTTAGTTTTCTTCAGTTAAGCCGTGTTAACTAGGGATGTCCTGATCCAGGTTTGTGCACTTCCGATCCGATACCGATATTGTTTTGCACTTCCATTCCGATACCGATAGATTCCGATACCGGCCTATCCAAGCATGTATTAAAGTTTAAAGTTATTTAGCCTCCTTACTTAGTTGCCAGACTCATGCTGAAAAGGGTTTTACTACTC
>JAPTYQ010128157.1:0-15138 GCA_029814465.1 Ostorhinchus cyanosoma | reverse complement strand
TGAAAGTCAACTTACACACAACACTGCCTCTTGGTGTTAGGACCACCAAACTTGGGTTTGTCAAGGCAGTTCATGCACTTCCCACAATCATCCTCATGGTTGCAGCCTTTGCATACACCACATCTCCGAGAGCGGTAACCAAATGGCCCAAGTCCTTTCCGTTTCACAAAACTTGATGGCTTCTTGACCTTGGTAACCTTTTGATCTGACAGTCCAGGACTGTCTGATTCTGACGGGGACCCAACATCTGCAATAACAGTGGAGAGCAGCTTAGTTTGGACTCATCCAGAGTTTCTGCAGGTTCCAAACTGGATTAAGACTTTTTGAGACCACTATAAATACAGCCTGAGAACTACTTTACTCCTCATCATGCTCAGAACACTCCCCCTGTGAAGACATTGAAGGCAGGTCTTTGCTTTTTTGCAGGACATTTTTTTTGTCCACTTTGAATGCAACTTTAATATGCATATTCTTAAGTTATGGGTGTTCCTTCACAGGTTGAGGTGAGCATCAAACATATTTTCCAAAAAGCTTTGACCAAGCACTACATCTATACAATTTTGACAACCTTTCAAAATTACATTTAAGACATCTTAATGACTAAAATTCAGGAAATTAGATTTTTTTACTTTTAAGCCTCTAAGAACCAGCATAAAGACATAGTCTTCTAGTAGTAAGTTAAAAGCACAATAGCTAGCATTATATCACACATCTGAAATAGTTAAGTTAATAAAAGTCATATTCAAGAGAGCATTTCCAGAACTGGTCACTCATGCCACATCTACCTTTAGTGACAGCTGAAGGGGAAATGCCAGTTCTTTCATGAAGAGGCAAAGCACTCAGTCTGGGAATGTCATCTGGTACCAATGCTCGAGGTTGCCCCAGCACCACAGATGCAGCACGACAAACATGCTTGATTCGTGGACCTCCTGCTCTGCGGAACTCCTGACATAATGGGGAGATGAGCTGTGGCTAGAAATGAGAAAAACAGAGGCTGGAATTGACTAGCAGCTCTGTTACCATTAACTACAAACACATCAAACCAGATTAAAAAAAAAAAAAAGTCTTCCACTTGAGCCTTTTTTGTACGCTTACTTGTTGAGGTGGCTCTGTTTTGACAGGAACATCAGGTTCAAGCTGAACTCTCTGCTTCCTCCTTTGTCGCTTTGAGCTCACATCTCTAGACCTGGCACCAGCTGTGCCAGATAGCAGCTACAGGGTGAATGAAAATGAACATGACAATCAAGGCATGAACAGAGTTCAGAGGTTATAGATAGGTGTCAAGTGACTTAATAATGAAGAACTTGAATCAAGAATGATTGAGAACGTACCCCAGATGATTTAAGCTGTTTCTGTTGGTCAATTTTAAAGAGCTGGACCTTGGCTTTCCTGAGCAGATTGAACATTCTTTTATTTGCACCAGTGAGACGCGCTCTTTGTGAAGCTCCTTTCTCCACAGACCCCATATAATCTCCACCACCTGAACGCTGCCCTGGCTGCAGCTCTCCTGTTGATAAAGGAATATATACCAATCTCTACTGAATATTATCGCCTTGAAGTAAATGTTTTCAGACAAAATTAAATGAAGTAAATACCTTACTGTAAGGTAATGTTATGATTACCTGAGTGAGGTTGGGCAGTGTCTTTCGCCGCTGAATGTTCCCCTTGACTACGCTGAAATGCAAGAGACTTGGAGTTCATAGTCCTAACACACACGGCAACTTTTCTCACAACTCCTGGAGTATTGAGGTCTTCTATCTTAAGTTTAGATTTGTCTTTCTCTGCATCTGTATTCCGCTGTCTTAGACTAATGCTCATGGCCTCATCATCAAGTCCTTCTGCTAAATCAACGGGTGTCTGAAGAGGCTTAGTGACGCTGTCCACCTCTGTTGAGTTTTTGCTCTTGGGAATTCCTGTGTGCAGTTTCTTAAGCCTGTGATAAATCTTGAGGTGAGCAGTTTGTTTACTAAATTTAGGGGAAGTCTTCCTTTTCTGGACATCATGGAGGTCTGTAGAAAGTTCTGTGGGCTTATCAATTGGCGGAGATAAAAACAAATCCTCACATTTGTTCTCTAGTGTATTGTCCAGTGTATAAACTTGCTCGCTAGACTCTTCAGGCATATGCCACTTGAAGCTGGAGTTCTTAAAGAAAGACCTCCTCTTTTCACTTTTGCCACTTTTACTCTCAGAAAACAGGCTTTCAGCTATGTCAGTTGTGTCGTCTAGGTCCTGAGCTGAAAACAAATCAACATCCAGTTGTGCTTCACTCAGTATGTCCTCCTCATCAACCGGCAGGATAGGGGATATTGCTCTGACTGCACCATCATCTCGCTTCTTTGCTGGACGTATTTGCAAGCCCAGTTGCACACCCTTCTTTGGGGAGCTTCTTCGAGGCAGTACTGACATTCCAGCATCATCCATAAACCTTTGTGGGGTCTTGATCACACGTGAAGATCTGGCACTTACAACAGGCATGATGAAATGTTTGATATTTTTCACAAACTTTGATTTACCAGGCTGAGCATCTACTACATCTGTCTGTGCCCCATCAACTAATGTGTCACTTTCTTCCTGCTTTAAACTATCCTTATCTATTTCCATTTCCATCAGCTTAGAAATTATTTTGGATTGTGGTTTGGGTCTTTTGGAGCCGATGAGCTGAAGGCCTGACTGTCTTTTTCTGTACTTTTTCTGTACTCCAATTAGTTTAGCACTTGAGGCCGGTGTGGTGGCTATTAACTGTGTGGAAATTTCACTTTCCCCCTCAATGATATCTTGACCTTCTGATGATTTAAGTGGCGCAAACTTCCCATCTCTGCTCCTGTGCCTGTGCTTCTGGCGCTGCCCAATCAAACTTTTGCGCCTCTTTTTAACCTTCTTGAGGGATTTCTTTTGTTGGCTTGTTGATTTTGGATCACTAACAGGAATTTCTGATACTAGTGGCTGTTGACTGTCAATTAGCTGAATTTCTGTTTCTTCTTTTACTGGAGGCTGGATCTGCTCTTCTACTGATACAATTTCCGGTTGTGCCTCAGCTTGAGTGCAATCTTTTGTTTCTGACTGACTAACCTCTTCCATTAAAGGCTGACTATCTTCCTTTTGCACAGACTCTGTGTTAGTAGCTTCAGCTGTGGCCACTTCTGTAATGACAGCAGTTTCAGGTGTGACACTAGCCTTCTTCCTTTGTACAGTTCTCTTTTTCCCTGAATTATTATTTCTACATCTTTTAGGTTTAGAAGGCACAGGTAAAGGTTTGGCCTCTTTGATCTGTGGTTCTACCTCATTCTCCACCTTCTGTGGAAAAACTTCATCTGGCACCTGTACCGGTTCCTCAGCAGTTTCTGAGGAATTCTGATCAGGAACTTCAGCCGGCTTTACACTTGTCTCCTCAGACACCTCAGATGAGTCTACAGCCAAAACCTGACAAGATGTTTCAGGAAGAACATGTGAGCTGGAATCTTCAGTTGAAACCTGAGAAGAATCTTCAACAGGAACCTGTGGAGCATCTTTTTCCTGTTGATTTGTCCTAACCCTCCGTTTCTGAGCTGCCACTGGCTTTTCAATGACAGATTTTGTTTGTGGAGATTCAAGGCTTGATGTCCTCCTCCGAAGTCTTCGAGTTGGTGTGACTTTTTCATCCTCACATGGCGGCTTATCCATATGAACTTCACTTGGATCTTTCTGAACATCCTCTTTCTTTTCAGGCACAGGACTAACTTGTTGTATTAGGAAGGATGGCTTTGAGCTTTTATGTTTACCAGGGGAGGAAACTTTTTTAATTTGAAGAGGTGGAACTTTTCCACAATCCAATTTAGTGACTTCTTGCGAAGACATTTCAGTTACTTGTTCCAATTCAACTTCAGCTTGTATAGGAGGCTTCTCATTAAAAGAGACGTCAGTTTTATTTTGGGAAGCCTTCTCATTACTGTCCGTATCCTTATTACTCTCCTCTGGTGCCAAGTTATCCAGTGTTGGTTTCTTATCTCTTCCCTTGAAACTCTTGTTGACACTAGTGTCACACAAAGTGGACTGGTCCACCTCACTTACAGTCTTCTCTGTTACTTTGACAATATTTTCAGTGGCCTGCATCTGACCTCCTCCTCCTCCTGACTTTACTAATGTAAAAGTCCAGATATATTTTCTCCTTTTTTTCTTTCGAGTTGAATTCTTTCCACTGGACTGTGCATCATACTTGGGGTTTCTAATCTTTATCAACTTTAAACTTGGAATCTTATCTCCCTCATTTTTCAAAGGCAAACTGGGCAGTACATTTGTGTCAGTCGTCCCTATTGATGATAGAACATTGTCTTCTGGTAGTGTAGCATCCTTATTCAGCCTTCTGCTTTGCCTTCGCCTCTCACTTCTTGTTGGTGGTTTGGCCTCTTCAGATCTAGAAATATCTAACTTTGACTCCGCCAAAACAGCTTCATTCCTACTCAAATTCTCTGGTTCAGCCGCAGTGTCTGGGACTTTTCTGGAGAGTGGGTTGGTGACTCTACTACTCCTGCGAGTCACAAGCTGCTTACCCTCAGAACCTTTTTCGGTTGCAGTGTCCTTATGTTTTGCTTTCTTTGAATTTGTTTTTGCCACTTCAGTCCCACTCTCCTTTACAGTGTCAAGCTGAGTGACAGATTTCTTCTCTTTTGATTTTTGGTCATCCACCACTACTTTGGTGTTAGTCTGACAGACAGGCTCTGTTGTCTTAGAGGCAGATCTTCCACGCCTTCTTGCAGGTAATGTCCCTCCTCCCTTATCTTCTGCACCATGTCTATCATCATGAGGTTCAGCTTTTAATTTTACATGGGCACTTGAAATCTGGTCATCCTGAATGTCCTTGGCTTTAGGCTGATCCTGAATTCCTTTCACTTTCAACTTCTTTGCAGCTTTCTTGTCAGGTTCTTTTACGGTTTTCACTTTCTTTTTGGCCACCAATTTTATAGTAATCCTTGGTGCTGCTGACGAGGCTGCGCTCTTCGTGGATGCTCGATCCATAGTGTTTTTTCCTTTCAAACCTTTCCTGCAATCCTTTGTAGACAATGCCTCAGGAGATAAACGAAGTATCTTGTCCACGGGTTTTTCAGCTTTTGCAAGATCAGGCACTGCATCCACAGCAGGTGGTTGCTTCTCGCTTGGTGTTTTAGATTTGACACCTTCACCTAAGATAAAAAGAAAGAAATAAAGCCACTTGGGTTTAGTGCAATGTTCAACTTATGTATTGTTTTATAATTATATTTAATTTTTTTATGGTAGAGAAAAAAAATACTTATTCACCTTTGTAAGGGTTTTGTCGAGGTCCTTTGGAACCTTTTCTCTCCGCTTCAAATCCTCTGAAGTCATCATCACCCTTAAAGAAAAATAGCAAACATTAACACTGGAAAAACAACTCAAACAAAACCACTGTGAAAAATATTACTACACCATCAGTAAATAATGTTATAGCCCACTGTATTCACACTGAATCCTAGACACTGATACATTATCAATACAACTTAGCCTACTGTGCAGTTCTGCATGAAGACTACACATACAGACTACACTGACTGAGAGCAAAAGGCATGTTACACCCTGGGCAGTAACTATTATCATGCATGCTTACATTGACAGCTATTGGCCACTTAAGAGTGGTCAAACAACCTAACTGAATGCATTTGGACAGTTTGTGTGATATGGCCCTGAGCCCTGCTGAAAATCTAGGCAGACATGGGAGAAATAAAAACACTAAGTCCACACAGAAATGCATCTATAACACCTTGCAACTCTAATTACAATATTTTATGAACTGATAACAAAATGGACAAGAGCGGGAAATAAAATAATGCCCAACACAAATGATTCACCCAGTCACTCAACAATTCACACATATGTTAAGGGCTAAAGGCTATTTCAATTTTTTTTTTTTTAAATTCGAAATGACAGATCACTACTTGTATTTTATGCATTCAGAGAAAACATAAGTTCTAAGATTAAAAAAAGACTTGAAAAGTGTTTGTATTAAAGAAAATGCACCTGTACAGATGTATTTAACAGTGTGCATAGCCCTTTCAAACTTTTCAAAATGTAGTGACAGAATCAAAAACGTAAACTAGATTATTTACCACCTCTAAGATCAAATCTAAAACTTTAGTTGGAGTAACGCCTACAGATTTAACACTTTAACTACCTGCAAAATAACGCAAGGGTGAGGTGAGTACGATTCCCACTCATGACATTATATCGTAGTTATACTGTCACTTATGCCCTGAAAGTCTACGAACACTTCCGCTGTTGTGTTCCAGCGAGTCTCGGATCTTAACACGAGCATAAATACTTTTTTGCAGTCATTATCCACCTTAATACCTGTAGAAACGTATAATATTGTTAGCCGTCCTCTTTTTAAAAGACAATTCAACTCACATCTGTCTACCAATCTTACCTTGCGTTACGTTAGCCGTAATACAAGGTGAATAATCTAAGGGTCTAATAATTGAATTATGCTAGCAAGTAGTATACGCAATGCGTAGGAGACCTCTGTTTTGTCTGTTTTTATGTAGCTAACCCTGTCCACATCTGGACAGACTGGATACAAACAGTTAGCTGTTAGCCACTGTATAGGGTACAGAAGCGCTAGCCTACTCGTTCTTTGTGTTCGCTACTACTAGCTAGCTGCTACTCTGGCCCATTATAATGAGCGGGCCAGAGATGAAATAATTACGATCACCGCTTACAAATTAATGTTTCTCACCTCTAGCTTAAAACACATAATGTACAATCTTCAGTTACGTGAACACAAATTTAAGTAAAGATGGAAGAATGTTAATGTTACTTAGAGTACTCTACTGCTTTGGTGAAGTGATATTTTGTTGCGACTGTTCATTAAATGTCATGGAAAGCTGCACTGTGCTAACATTAGCCACTCAGTTAGCCCCGAAAGCTAAAGTTAACATTAGCCTAGCAAAAGGATGTTGACATTTCACCATGGCACTAACCAGTCACACTGCTGCGGACAGCATTCATTCATGAGCATTTAACAATCACACAAAATGTGAAAAAATGAGATAAAGATACTAACTCCTGGGTGGGTTTGGGACCTCACCTCTTCGCTCCCACTAGAGCTGTATCCAGCCTGGCCAAGGATCTTGTGGCTCGCCTCTATCCCAAGTAAGCGCAAGTGAGACTGGTCTTCGTTTAACGATAGAACCAGGTTTGTGGGCCTTTGGCCTCCATTCGTCACATCATCAGCTTCTAAGCCTGATCGTCCGAGTTGCCATCGCTTCTCAGAGCGCAAACGACTGCGAGAAGACCAAGGCCGACCGGGAAAACGACCTCTGGCAGTAACGGTTCCACCTTGGCCTCCTACGGCAGCCGCGGTTGCTGATCCGCATCCCGCTGCCGCCATCATTGCTTCAACAACAACACACACCGATGGCTAGCACTTCGAGGAGAGACAAGAGGGAAGGCGCGAGATGGGAGGGGGGAGCCGCAATGGTGCAAGGGAAAGTGAGTTTTTTTTTCGGTGTGTTTCTGACTAGCCTCTAAGGGGAAGGGAAAAGTGGGTCGACCTCTAGTGGTCGTTATGTGACAATTCATCATTCAGAAATACACTGCCCGGCCAAAAAAAGTCACACATGAAATGTTTCACTGCACCACCTTTGGTTTTGATTACAGGAGACATTCAATAGGACATCTTTTTGCAACATAGTGTTTATGTAATGTCACAGTAAGGTTCATAATATTTTTATCATCCATTGTTGCTTTAATATTTTGACTATTGATGATGGAGAATGGGACCGCTGCATAAATCCAATCTTTTTGACATTAAAGACATGAGAGGCTACTAACTGTATCAGTTAGAGTTAAATAACCTGTTACAGCTGACACATTATTAACCATTGCACCACATGGAAGGATCTGAACTATTTGCATAGTTAAATTCAGGCAGTTACTTTTTTGTCCAAGCTAATATTTAACTCTAACTGCAGCAAGTAGCCTCTCATGCCTCTAATGTCAAAAAGATTGTACAGTGCCAGGATTGATCAGGGTCATCAAGTTTGTGACAGAATGGTTCAGGGAGAATGAGATATCATTTTCACACATGGAGTACCCTCCATAAAGTCTGGACTCTAATTTGGGATGTGATGAAGACTTGATGCAGTGGTCTGATTCTCCATCATCAATAATAAAAATTAATTCAACTATAGATGGAAAAAAATATGACTAATCTTATTGTGACACTACATAAGCAGTATGTGGCAGAAAAAAATATGTCACAATGAATGTCTCTTGTAATCAAAACCAAAGGTGGTGCAGTGAAAAATTGCATGCGTGACTTTAGTTTTTTGACCTTGCAGAGTGGAAAATGAGTGGAACAGTTCTAATAATCCTAATTGCTAATAATAAGCTTAATTATCAGACAGTAAAAAATACTTCTTATAAACAGCTGATCTTTGTAAAAAGAAAAATTGAGAAAGGTGACTTCAATTAAGGTTTGACAAAAGGATTATGATAAAGACAATCAATTGAGGTTAAGTTCCCTTCGTCGTTATTTCCATTTTCAGCGTTTCTTTGCCTTCTGATTATAGTATTTTCAGTGTTACGGTGCGCGTAACATTCAGGAACAAAATAAATCAAGAAGAGCCACGTTGTAACCATATCCTGCATATAATAAACAGTCACATTCACGACATATCCATGTTTTCGAACGCTTATTGTCAGAAACTGTACAATAGGGGGCGATAGAAACTTCAGCTTTGGTTTGTACAACTCAAAGACCACCAAAGAAGAAGAAGGAAGCGCTACATACAGAGGAAGAAAGGGAAGTATTGTTTCCAGAGCTCGACCTCCCAATTTTTAGGTAAGTTATTATTTCAGCGTATAGCATTCTTTTAAACTCAGTATATTATACAGTAGCCTGATATAGATCGAGAACATGGATGTTAATAGCAGCTACTCTTGTAATTAGCCAAATTATTTGGCGTAAGCTAACAATAAGGTATGCTAACAAAGTGACAACGATAGCCTCAGCTGAATCAGCTGACCGTGTAAACTGTGTTGGAGTTTGTCATCAGATCTGGACACGGAATATTATCTGACGATTCATTATTTGGATCTTTCCAGGCATGATGGCGAGTCATGATCATGTACACTCGACCTGATTCTGTACGTCTTCGGGTTTCTGCCTCAACTAGGCTCAGTAACCTTATTTTCCTTTCAATTCTTTATTTTCCCTCAGGATCGTTTTCAAAGCCACAGAAATTCACAATGAACCTGGAGCGACTTCCCAATGAAGAGAAACTCAGCCTCTGCCGAAAATATTATTTAGGTGGGAACATGACAAAATGAATTATGACAGTACAAACGAACATATATTCACAACTTTAGCCCTTCCCTTTGGTTTGTAATGTTTGGATACATACATGCATGTGTTCTGTATGAATGTCTTAGTGTATAATTAAACAAGTGGAAGCTTTTTTGTGAAAAAACATGAGCAGTCGGCAGTAAATTTGACTAGGTGTTTACTCAGGGGTGTTACAGGCAACAGTCTTCATATTTTATCCTGTTTTTCTTTCAGGTGGTTTTGCATTTCTTCCATTCCTGTGGCTTGTCAATGTAGTTTGGTTTTTTCGGGAGGCCTTTATCAAGCCAGCCTACACTGAGCAGCTTCAGATTAAAACCTGTGAGTAATACAACTGTATTGTGTAAAACAGATATTTAAAACATAAATGTAACAGGAAATCTGTAAATAAACCCAGGAAATGTCAGTAAATCCTTTTATCCAACAAAAGTTGCATTTGAGTAAATAACTTACATTTGTCATTGACATATCAGAAATCTGTTGGCCAAACATGCTTTTACAAGTAGTGTTGCTAAAGATATTGACAATATATTTTTTTTACTCTGTTTTATACTTAATCTTTATTAGTTGTTTGCGGGTGTTTAGGTGATAAAACAGGAAAAGTCTTGCCAGTCGTGTTCATAAATTGTTTTACTAATAGATTACTGATATGTTGTACACTCCAGGTAACAAGAACATTGTAGTTACTGTGTGACATGCCATATGACTTTCTTGATCTCTCTCTTTTTTTTTGGTCTAGATGTGAAGCGATCAGCCTTTGGATTGCTGTTATGGGTAGCAGTACTCACAACATGGATTACCATTTTCCAGCATTTCAGAGCAGAGTGGGGGGAGGTGGGGGACTACCTCTCATTTACAATTCCACTGGGTATTCCATGAGAATGATGACACATCTTTTTACAAATAACATGATCCATTCAACTGGACCAAAGAATATTCTTTCTTTAACTGAAGAGGGGTTTTTATGGAACTAAATTCAACACTAGCAATTTGATTCTTCTTATGTTTTAAAAACTGTACATCTAGAAAATTTGAGTTTACCCAGAAGTTCTTTGGTCATTTGGCTGTGGAATAGGCATATTAAGATTGTATAGCAAACAAGACTAACCGTCATGTACAGTTTATAGATGTGCAAACATTACAGCAGGCTCCATTTTCCTTTTGTTCATTTTCAGAGTTGTAAATTTCACATCTTTTCCACTATTGTGGAAGATCATTTTGTGTATGACTTTGCAGCATAATTGTTTTTCACTTGTTTATGAATGAAATTAAAAATATTCAAAATGTCTCTGTTCCACCTGCTGTCACTGTATTTCATGTCCCTCAGTAGTATTACATTTTATATTTATTTTTAGATCTCTGCACAATGAAATTGTTGACTGGTGACTCATAAGCTGTGTATTGTCAGTGTGTGTTGTCAGTTTATATTTATATGCATATGAACACCTAATATTTTACATCCTGGACAATCACTGCCGCCTGTTGTGAAACTCAGTATCTTAATCCCACCAAATGTCCCATCTTTATCATCCTATATTTTTAGTCACAACAGCCAAAGCTTAAATGACATGTTCTGCATTACTAACAGGGAGAACATGTACCCGCTGTAGATAACTACTGACTTCACTGTTGTATGGTGTGCCAAGAACAAATCAGAAGTATCAGCATGTACTTGACAGGATTTAATGACTCGCTTAGTAAGTTGTTAGGGGGAGATAAAAAATAAAAATGTGTCCAATAAGGATAGTGACATATGTGTGTTTTATGTCAAAGATGTCCACATGTGGTGTGTTACATTCATTTATTGTCTAAAAAAGAAGACTACATAGTATTTTGGGGAAATGAAAGGTTCCATATAGACCAACGATACTTTCTGTACATTAATAGACCATTAATGATAATAATATAATCACAGAATATCAAACTTTACACCTACTTTGAAATATAATTCTATTATACCTCAGCTATAACTTTTAAGGGAGTATTTGTTCCATTTACTACTTCTGTCATATTAAAGCACCTGCGTGTTTTCTTTTGTAAAAGTGAATGATATGCGTGGAATTGGCTGATTATCACACGTGCCTCGGCATGTGTTTGGCACGACCCGCTGTCACTGTCTGTCTCTGCAAATCACAGCGTCTTTTGAACTTATTTTTGGACGGATCTTCCTGACAACCGACCTTAAGCATGTAGTCTGTAACAGGTCAGAGCTTCACATGCACAGTCTGCTCGTGCTGCAGCTCATATCATCAAATGGAATAAAAGGAATGGCGCTATAATCTCGGTAATAGGTAATAAACACACTGATTGGCCTTAATCCTGCAACAGCTGTGTCACTTCCAAAACACTTCTCTCTCAGCCACCATGGCCCTGCCAGAACACCCATGTGGAGGCTACTCATAACAACCCCAGAACAAAACAGAGGCAAGGTGCCCCACTGTGAATTCCCTACTCATTATGCAACTCGGGTATAAAACACAGCCCATTGCAGGCAGGAGATCCGGAGGCACTCGGACGCTCCAGTTCATCCCTGATCAACGCATTCAGAGATTGTCAGGCAAAACAAGAGGTGAGTTAAAGCCAGAGCTGTATCATTTGCATGTAAAATACTTTCTCATACTTTATTAAAATGAATTTACATCTGTAGATCTGGAATGGATTTCATCCTACCATCCACTACTCCAGATGGGGGTATCCCATGGGAGAAGTATTTGCCACCTCTTATACCTCGCCTCAATGGGACATATGGACAATACAACTGGAATCCCAAATTGTTAATTCCAGAAAGTGAGAATATCAGCTCTGCAGAGGTAGGTGATGATGTGACACTCTGTTGAAATGTGCAACACTTATGTACATTAATGGTCATTTTACTGTTGGCACAAAATAATATGTGAACCTTCATTATTTTTTATTTATGTAGTGTTTTATCAAGCTGCTGTTTTAGGACTCTAAAGACCCAATCTATTTATCCTTACATACCATTTCCATGAGGGTCTTTTTTTTTTTTTTTTTACATATTTAAAGTGATATAAGGCTTTATTGATCCCACCATGGGGAAATTGCAGTGTTTACAGCAGCTAAATGCAGAAAAATGACAGATGATAGGCAGAACATTCAAGAGTGAAACAGGAAATATAAGAGTATCTGCTATTTCTATTACATATATTTACTGTACTTATAGATCTTATGTATTCATCCATATGATGATATTTGTCTAATGTGTTAGGTGAACTGTGATGACAGTGGATTCACAGTTCAAGTTGATGTCAAATACTTCAAACCGGAGGATCTGATGGTCAAAGTGATAGGAGACTTTGTGGAAGTACAAGGAAAGCATGAGGAGAAAAAGGTGAGTGTTCCATAGTGTTGTGGTTCATCCATTCTATCGAAAAGCCATAAACTGTGTTGAATTCTTAACATGTTTTCTGTCCCGTTTTTTAAAATTAGAAGGAAGGTCCTGGATTCACGACAAGGCAGTTTAATCGTCGCTACCGAATCCCCAAAGGAGTGGATACCATGGCTTTGGAGTCTGCTGTCTCTCCAGATGGCATCCTGATCATATCTGCACCTCTGCTGCAAACTGAGAACGCCAGATCCCTGACTTAATCCCATTAATACAAAAAACATGCAAATCCCTTCCATCTTCACCATATATGAAGACAAATGTAACAGAAGCCGTGATGAACACACTGGCAGAAAGCAGAAATAGCTTCAGGCTCCTTCAGTCACAGCAACACTCAGTGTGTGCCAAAACACGAATGTTATGTTCCTGGCACTGTTTTAATATTCCCTGCTCTTGAGGTTTGTATATACTGTTCTGCAACTCATCAATCTTACATAATGTTTCAAGGAAGCAGTCTTTGTATATAGTGTGTTCACAATTGAAGCTGCTGTTTCTTTTTGAGCAACTTTTGTAAAGAAGTGCATTGTATTGTGGTTGTGATTAATGACGCACACAGATATATCTCCAGAGTTTTTAACATGGAAATATTTCTTCAATAATGAAAAATAAACTTTATTTCTTTATAAAAGTAAAAAATGACTGCATTGTGTGAATGAAGTTCAAGTAATTTGTTGTTCATCCAGGAGCCCGTGCAACACTGTGTCCACTTCACTGTAAGGAGAAATAAAGATTATTCTTTTGGTATTTGAAATGTTACAGTAGATAGTTTAAATAATATAGTAAATAAAATGATGAGCTAAATGGTGTTATTATGTAGCAGATCAAAATGTTAAAAATTTTACCTGATCTGTTCCTTCACCCATTTTCTCTGTTTTCGAAGAACTTGAAGTAATGGATCATCTTCAAACTCCTTTTCATCAGAATCTGAAAAAGAATCTCAATGTTTTAGGAAGAAATATGCTGTAAAAGAACTACAGTAGTATGTACATAAAGTATGCAGGGATTAGTATGCCATAAAACAACAGCCATGCGTAGAAAAAAAGACAGTTCTTTGGGCTGTAACTTAACATCCATCTGAAAACTGGGAATGTTCATGTAAATGCTGAAGGTTAGTGCTCTTTGGTGCCATTAGTTTACCTTCAGCTTCTTGTAGCAGTTGTGAAATGACCTCCATTGGGTTCTGTGTATTGCACAGGGAGACTGAGGATTGTTGGGGTTCAGAGGGGGTTCCCGGAGGAGAGACAGGCAACACAGAGCTCTTTTGAGCAGGAGATGAATCGATTGTAGGGAACAAAACTTCAGAAACTACCTGAGGGCCAAAGGAGAAAAAATGAAAAAATGAAGATATTTTACTTAAAAACACAGGTTGTCAGAATGAATTAATAACCAAACTATATATGTGATAGATGAAGGAAATTTGTATGATTTTTTAATGTTAATTATTACATTAATACCACATTATTTAGACATTTTTCTGTATTAACAGTAAATCTTCAGTAAAGGGCTGGTGCTTTGTTGTACACTAGTATGAGAGGAAGTGTTGCTTTTTTAAAATGTGATAAACAAAGTTGAAATGCTATGATTGAATGAGATACTTTGCAGGTTTTTCAACCCTCTTGAATCTTTGTACATGTGCTGACCTCTCCTAAGGCACGGTGGATTGGAGATGGTGGTGGTGGTGGATGGTGGCAGTTCCGACTAGAAGAGTCTAGGTATCTCTGCAGTCGCTGTTGCTCCGCTGTTGTTATGACCTTTTTAGGGACTCTTTGACATGAACAAGGATAGAAGAGAATATATATACATGCAGAAAAATGTATCATAATAATGCAAGTTGACATTTGTGAACTGAAATACTGTACCTGGTTGATTTCTTCTGCTCTCTTGTAGACGTCACTGCCTTTCTCTTATCCTTTTCGGAGTGTTTTGTTGGGTCTTTCCCTTTCTTGTTCATTTCAGCCTCTTTGGGATGGGGAGCTGATTCTCCTTCTATATCTCCAGATGGGGAAGGTTCTGAAGGTGACATGTGTATTCGTTCCAGAGTTTGAGCACCTGGGGTCTTAACTTCTGTTGACTGATCTAACCTTTGTGAAATGCTTTGTTGCGTGTTAGCATGAGAGGACTGACTGGGGCAAGGTAAAACATCACAGAGGAAATGCATGTGTGCAGGAACATGGGCTATAGCCTGAGGATGAGAGACTACAGAGCTGGAGGCAACAAAGGCAGTGGAGGGAGTGGAATTGGGTAATGCAGGACAGGGTTGTTCTCTGGTTTCTGAGTGGGGAGCATCCATGTGTGAGTAGGTTGGTCTTTGTGAAAATTCAGGAGTTTGAATACTCTGTTTCTGCTGAAAGTTAAACAACAAAAGGGAAATTAATTGCTTTGCAGTATAAATGTTTTCTTA
>JAPTYQ010128152.1:3793-15140 GCA_029814465.1 Ostorhinchus cyanosoma | reverse complement strand
GAGGTTCAAAAATGACAATGCTGTGCTTATTAAAAGCAACAAAACCAGATATTTAAGACTAATTGGAAAGTTGCCCAAGTGATTTTACTTTGATTTTATATTATTTCTGGTTACATTAGCTCAGAATTAGCTCTAATATCTTTGTTTTTAAGACAAATGTGGATTTAAAAAAAACATGGGGAAAAGACAATTCTACTGTCTTAAAATTCTTCTTTTATGTATGCTCCACTCTGATGTGCAGTCAGTGAAACCAAAAGGAGGGTCGGACATTATGCATAACCAAAGGCAGCAGCTCGGCAGGTGTCATCTGTCACTTTATAGCTGTGTAGATAATAAGCTATTTCGTCCTGATGTTCACTTCTCTGCAGTCAGCTCCTGCCTTTTATGTACTTATCTGAGCTTCACTTAGCCTTGTACCGGGGGGGGCTCAGCTATCTTTGCTTTAAAAAGATACAAGGTTAAAAGGATACTGTAGGCAGCTAACACCTTAAACACATGCCTTCTCAGTGTCCATTTATCTCACAGTTTTGATATCTGACAAGAGAAAAGGGGAAGCTGTGCGCACGGTTTCAGAGGTGAATCAGTTGTACAGTAAACTGGGTAGGATACGAGGATAGCAGCCTAGGAAAAATACTAAAATAAACAGAAATAATGAAGTCTGTGTCATAACTTCTTTCTTTTTTGTTTTTTACATTTTGTTTATTTATCTAGACAGGGACTATGCACACATTAAACAAGAGAGATGTAGGGTGCTAGGTTGCAGCACAAGCGCTAATTTCCACCTGTACCCCTTGTTATCTTTAAAAAAAGCAGACTAAAACATACAAAGAGCAGTATAATATGCACTTCTAGAACTCCATCTATATAAAAAATTTACTTCACATCCAACCATTCCCTCTTATTCCCCCCACTACAGTCTGTCACACACACTCTAAGCATGTTTACAATGCATTACTTTGTGGCGACAGGTTTGGTCATAGTTGTTTTTCACCACATCACTTTAGAACAAGTCATTTTTGAGTTACATCTCAAACATATTTACAGTGGATTATGTTTGATAAATTGTACTTAAAACATCAGAATAACTTTTTTGATTTATTGAGAGAAAACTACAGTATATTCATCAAACAAATGGTACCAAGAAACATCAACTTTAAATTATTAACAGTTTAAGGGATGTTAAAAGTTTGCAAAGGGCTTCCTTGGCATTACAGGAATATGCCAGTTTCCTGAAGTCTACTCACTGGAAAAATCTAAATCTTACCAAGTGTATTTTACTCATTTCTAGTCCAAATATCTTATCAGACTTAAAATAAGACATAATCACCTAAAGAGTTACTATTCAGTGATATATATAATAACTTATTTTTAGACAATAGATCTTGAAAATCTTAAATCAAGAAATATTACCAAGATCATTTTCACTTGTTCCATTGGCAGATTTTTTTTTTTTCTTTGCTTAATTCAAGATTTTTTTGTCACTAAATTCAAGCAAAAAAATCTGTCAATGGAACAAGTGAAAATTATCTTGGCAAGATTTCTTGAAATAAGGATTTGCAAGATCTGTTGTCAAAAAATAAGTCCTTATATCTTACTGAAAAGTTACTCTTTAGGTGATTATGTCTTATTTTAAGTGTGATGAGATATTTTGACTAGAAATGAGAAAATTACACATGGTAATATTTAGATTTTTTTCCAGTGCTTGCAGAGTGAAGGAAGTAGTGTGACGGGTTTTAGCATAGATCATCACATATCCATCCAATTTAGATTGACATCATGCCTTTCAGGACTCTTCTCCTCTGCTGAGGAGGCAGAAAAAAACGTTCCTTATAGAAGCGAGCACACTTCGCTACAGCAGGCTCTGCCACTCACAAAGACTCCTTCCACTCCACACTGAAAGACCAGAGCACCTGACAAACCACAAAACCTTTATGTCTGCTTGAGTGACAGGGAATGAGCCAATTAGAGGTGTTTGTCAGCGGAACAACAACTCATAAGGCTTTTTTTTTTTTTTTTTTACTGAAACAGCAGCAAAAACTGCAGTGTTTTATTATTCTGTTTGTGAAAGGATCTGATGTTCGTCTCCTGGAATAAAATCAATCTCCCTTACCATCGCTACTGCACTGCCTTTACGTGCCACCAAATGTTAAAGTTAGTAATGGATTCGCATGATATTTGTTAAAAAAAAAAAGTTACTTTTATTTATACTCTGTTCAGTAAAATTCTAATTGTTTCTGCAGACAGAGGACACATAAAGCTGGTGGCCTTAAATACAACAACAGAGCAGCAGTGCTCTCTACTGACGAGAAACATTAGAGTCAGCTACAATTCTCAGTCTTCTGGGTCAGTATAGATGATAATAGCTTCATTTGGCAGAAATTGGTAATATGGTGGTGTGAAAGCATTTTAAAATAAATGTCTAATAAAGCTTCAGCTGTTGGGTATTAACAACCCACCACAAACAGAGTTTACTGGAAAAAATCTAAATCTTACCAAGTGTATTTTTCTCATTTCTAGTCAAAATACATCATCACACTTAAAATAAGACATAATCTCCTAAAGAGCAACTCTTCAGTGAGATATAAGAACTTATTTTTAGACAATAGATCTGGAAAATCTTAATTCAAGAAATCTTACCAAGATAATTTTCACTTGTTCCATTGGCAGATTTTTTTATTATTATTATTTATTTAATTTTTTTTGCTTGAATTAGGCAAAAAAATATATATATCTTGAATTATCCATCCAAACAAAACACCTGTCAAAACTGAATAAGCATCAGAAATCAGCAGACATCAAATTGGAAAAATGTCCTTTATGCTGATTTGAATTCACGGTTGGCACAATAACCAGTGAAATTAATGTGCAGACACACAGTCTTATCTGGATTTGTTGTACTTTAGAGCATGACCAGTTCATGGTTGTCTAAAAGAACCCAGATACCAAGAAAAAGAGTAAACACAAAGTTAGTCATTACAGCTGTAGATGTGATTAGGAAATGCCCCACACTGACCCCTGTACTGTCAAATAAGTGAATGAAACTGAGATGATACTGGTAATACTTTCTGAATTAGGTCTATATGCACATAGTCATTCATGATTTATTCAAATAAACAAGGAAAGCTGGTGGACTCAATATACGCCTTATAAATTAATATTTAATGCGAGACAGTGTAAAAAGAATAATAACATAAATTACATAAATCCTCTGTCGTGTCCATATATGAACCGGTAATGCATGTGCCATATAGTCAGTGTAAATGATGCAAAGGTCAAGTGCAATGGGTTTGTCTTATCTCCATTTGTGTATGTATATCAGTTCAGATCTACAGTAAATGCACTCAGTGACAGGACCCTGACTTTAGTAAACACCAAAGGCCACCAAAATACAAGAGGACCTCAGGACAAATCATGTCCGAGATATATTAAGAACAAAATAAATTCACATGATTAAGGCCCAAAATAGTGTTAGTCGAGTCATGATGACAATTTACTGAAGTTCAAATCTTACATCTTATTATAAAGACATCACGGCTCTACAACTGAAGACATCACTTTATGGATAATAAATGATCAAAGTGACAAAGTGAAAGCTGAAGAGAAAAAAAAAAGAGGTAAACTTAGGTGCCTGAGGAAAAAAAATGGTCACTACATCAAAAACATTCAACACAAGCCTGATGGAAATGAATGGGTTAATTGTATGTGTACAGTGACTTAAAAAAAAAAAAAAAAAAAGAGGAAGGGGTTTGGCAGTCTTTCCATGCAGCATACAAACAGTTGCACAAGAATCAGCCATTCAGTATTTGACTGTCTATCTGTTTCCGATCAAGACCTGCCAGCTACAAGGTAAGAAATATATTCTAAAATTAAACAACTGAATTATGCAAATTCATACACAGGGAAGAAAGATATTATGACGTAGAGTATTTATGATGCATTTATATTTGGTGTATTTGTAGGTGGTATGAAAACCATTGTGCTGTTGGTGTTGTGGGTACTGGGAACATCAGTGGTGTTGCCCAACCCTGATGCAGCCGGAGAGAGAGTGACTGAAGAGCCTATCCCATGCTCCAAGGGCTGCACCTGTCTGCACGATGACTACACCTTGGAGCTCAACATGTACTGCAGCACTCGAAACCTTACCCAAGTCCCCCCCGACATGCCGACGTCCACTCATTCTCTCTGGCTCGATGGAAACTTATTTACCACACTCCAAGCAACTTCCTTTAAGGATCTAACCAACCTGGATTTTCTAAACCTGCAAAGCGGTCAACTGGTGACGATCGACCCCCAGGCTTTCAAAGGACTCAGGTCATTGGCTCACATTCACCTTGAGCGAAATCGCCTCCGAGCTTTACCAGGTGCAGTTTTCCAAAACACACCCAGTCTGGCCTCGCTAAGTCTGCACAACAACCAGCTCACTCGTATTGAGGACAGACTGTTTGCTGGGCTCTCCCACATGTGGCTTTTAAACTTAGGGTGGAACTCAATAGCAGTCTTACCTGAAACAGCGTTCCATGATCTGCATGGCCTACGAGAGCTTGTTCTTGCAGGGAACAGACTTCCTTACTTGCAGCCACAACTTTTCCAAAACCTTGTTGAGCTTAAAGAGTTAGATCTAACTGGGAATTTCCTCAAGGTGATCAAAGCTAACGTGTTTGTTAAACTCACTAAACTGCAAAAGCTTTACCTCGCCCAGAATCAGATTGTAACGGTGGTGCCTAGAGCTTTTGCAGGCATGAAATCACTCAGATGGCTGGATCTCACAAATAACAAACTGACTTCTCTTCATGAAGACACCTTCTTTGGCCTGCACAGTCTTCATGTGCTACGTCTTTCTAACAACTCCATCAATGGAATTAGGCCACGGACTTTCCGCGATCTCCAGTATCTAGAAGAGCTGCGACTCAGTTACAACAGGATACGAGCTTTGGGGGAGAGAATCTTTGAAGGCCTTGGTCACTTGGAAGTCCTAGAACTAGAACACAACCAAGTCCAGGAGGCGCAAATGGGCAGTTTCACAGGCCTCTCTCATGTGGCTGTTATCAATCTGTCCGGAAGCTGCTTCCAGAGTCTCCCAGACCAAGTTTTCAGAGGCCTGTCAAATCTTCATAGCCTCCATCTGGATAGAGGCTGTCTGACAAGGATCACATCTCAGGCTTTCACTGGACTGTCTAGTCTACGGCGGCTATTCTTGCAGCACAACAACATCTCCATGGTGGAACGCCACAGTTTTGCAGACCTGGTCGGGCTTTTGGGACTAGACTTGAGTTTTAATAAGCTAGAGGCACTTACAGCGCAGTCATTCACAGGCCTCAAGAATTTGGAGTACTTGCTTCTCTCTAACAATGAGTGTCGACAGTTCATGCAAAATGGTACAAAGCAGCTACTCCCAAAGCTGCGCTATCTAGACCTCAGAGCAAACAGCCTGACAAGCTTGGTTCCTGATTTTCCAACAAATATGGAGAAACTTCTGCTCTCTGGTAATCGGTGGAAATGTGACTGCAGCGCCCTCCCACTCAGAAACTACAGTTTGAGGCATCCAATGGTGATACCTCGGCGAGTGGAGACCCATGCAGAGGGTGAGGAGCCTGACACTACCATCACCATATACAACAACATTACATGCACCACCCCGCCGCGTCTGGCTGGTCAGGACCTACGGGACATTGACAGTGAACTCTTTCAAAGCTGCTAAGCAGTCAAAAACATGAAGAAATGGATTAATGCAAAATACAGCATAGATTTAAATTGTCATCTGTAATATTTTCTACATTGATTCAAACTATATTTTTCTGTTTTAGATTCAGGGAGTTCTCAACATGTATGATTAATGTGGGGTAAATGTGACAGCAAATGTTACCTCTAATTAGAAAACATAAGAATATGAGATCATATACAGTTAGCAAGAAACAACAGGAAGAAATTTATACTAACACCAAAATGTAGGGTGGACTGTACAGATCTGTGTTTGGCAGTGTTACTGGGGTTGCTTGAAATGTTACTTTGTGGTGTGTTTGGAAGATACTGTGATGTATTTTTAGGGCTGAGCAATTTAACAAAAAAGTCTGATTGTAATTATTTGAGAAATATTGTGAAATAAAGTCTTCTCGCTTGGTTGTTATGGAAAATGCACAAGTTACTGATAATTCAGAAATGAAATAGACAGTATACAGTGGGATAAAAATACAGAAACCTAAAAAACAATGTAGTGTTACTAAATGCAAAACATCACCTTACACACACTGAACTTTTTGTTCCCAACCAAATGTGCATTGAAACATGATAGCACTTTCACTGAAGAGGTTTCAGTATTTTAAGACCCTGAAAATGACTATGTTTGAGTTCTTAACTTTACAATGTCAACAGGAGATTTCTGTGAGCCCTCTTTTGTGAGAAACAAAACTGAAATGAGATTTTATTCAACTTTATGTTATGGTCAGAAGTTACAGACAAGAGGAATTATGATTTTCTGTCAAGATTATTGTAACATGTTGTAGATGGGTGTATTATTTCATGCTTTTGAGCTACGGTTACTTTGAAATAGTTTGCACTGTTGTAAATTGTCTTGAAAGTGCAATAAATGTGCCAAAATATAAGTGCCTTCATTTCATGTGTAATCCATGTTCACATTACTGCATTCAGAGTTCAACTTTGAAGTGAATAACTGTGTATTCCGTAAAACTGACATGAAATATCTAGAGCATTTATTTTTTTCTGTATAATCCAGTAGAGGCCTTTTGGAATGAGTTATGGAGCTGGTTTAAGTCCAAGAGGGTGGAAATGCCAACTTTAAATTGGAAGGCTATTAAATTTGCCCTATGTGGTAATGAGAATCGAGAATAAAAAATATTTTAATCTTATCTGGAAAATTTTTCATCCACTAATGTAGATACTTTAAAACTGATCCATGTATAAATTACTGGTTGAATGAGTTTGATATTTTGTACAAATCTCTACAACATTTAAAAGATAAGACAGCCCTTCATGTATTGACTTTAATTTTTATTTACAACTTGAGATGAGTCACTAATCTTTGTTTTTTTTTTATTCTTAATTCATATGCACTCATGCCTTTATGGGAATTGTGACAAACGCCTTGTTTGTTTGCTATGTTTCAATACAAATAAATAAATAAATAACTGTATTCAGGGGAAACTAGCGTCCATGTAGGGCCAAATACTCCCAGACATGCTTCATAAAGTCTCAGGTTTTTATGGGACAGAAAATACCACTCTAAACCTGTTTTCAGTCGAATATCAAATTGCAATATTATTTTACACATAGCTATCTCGATAGTTTTAGCTAGCATGTTTTCACAGATTTATTTCAATACGTGTACCAAGTGCGGGACCTACCTGGTCATAGGAAGAACCAGCTTAGCAACCAATACCACGCATATAAAAGGAACTTTTATGAAAATACCTAAAGTTGAAGTGAGTGTTTTTTTTTCCTGATTTCCTGCTTACGTATCGTTTAACATTACGTGAACTCAGATACATTCCTATATTTCTAACAGCACTTGAAGGCATCACTGTTAACGAGCGCACGTGTAGCGCCGAGAAGCCTCCCGTTGTCACGGTAACCAGGGAGCCTACAGAGGGTATATACACGGAAACATAACAGAAAAGTCGTTGGGAATGGACTCTAATCATTGGAGTTCGATTCTGGATGGTGTGAAACCACTTTTACCAACGATTGACTTCAATTCTTCAGCAGTATGTTTATTTATTTCGCTAACTGTTAACGTTGTCTGCTAACTGGAGAAAACAAGAAACCGAAAACCGAAATGAATGCTATCTGATTTCACTATTTATTTTTTCCAGCCTGAGAATGATGACATTGTCACAGTGTTTCAAAGACCAGCTGGGTTTTCCCTCAAGGTCCCTGAAGGCACCCAAGAGGACTTAGAAAGTTTTCTGGTCAAAGATACAGAACTAGAGGTTAGCTTAGCTTTAAAGTTCATATGTCATTTAGGACATTATCATAAACATTACTGAATTTTATGTGCGTATTTTTCTATTCAGGAGCAGATGAATGTAAAGGCAGATGCATTTGAAAGCAGTGCAGTGAAGATGAACGGTCACAAACTTGATGCATTTGTAAAACCAAATGAAAAGAGCATCAAATCTGATGTATATGACCCTGTCCTCTCATTTGTGGTGAGTTCAACGAATAGAAAGAGGAATGATAATCTTAGCAGTTCATATTGCGAGTGGTAAATATTTTATACAGGCTAAAAAAAGTCTTGATGCCACATTTAGGGACTTGAGCATTTGGATTTTGATATCATCCTCCAAGATATTAAAGAGAAAAATGGGCTTTCTCTGAAACAAAATGCCTTGAAAGAACCTAGACACACATATGCAGGTAATTCATTTTTATTATACTCTTCCATTGAATAATTATTGTGTAATGTAAATAAGAATTACAGCTTTAGCACTTTATTACAGGTGGCCTCAAAGATAGGTCCCAAGAGAATGATATAATGGATAAACTGGTGGTTTTCTGCAAGAGTCAGACATTTAGGTCTGTATCAGTGGAAAGTCCTGATCACATCAGGTAAGTTAAAGATGCTTGTGGAATTCTGTAATCGAACTCATGAGATAATAATTATGTGTTTTTATTCAGACAGAGTATTAAAAGGAACAAATCAGTGGCAGCAGAGTTGCAGTGCAGCTCCAAGGAACATCCAACTGTTTATATTGACCTGCGTTGCCATGATCGTTCAATAAAACCATCACAAACATCCGCTAGTCTTTCCTCAGATTACAAGAAAACACCACCTGCAGAGAAACTCAATCTGAAAGTGCACACCAGATCACAGACCAGGGATAGGTAAATATTTTTCATCTCAGTAGCATTTGTCATACTTCAGTCAGTTTCAGTTCATATTGTAATTTTTCTGCCCCCAGGGAAGTTACAGGCAAGAATATGCTGCTTTGGCAAATAAGGGAAATGAATGAAAATGGGAAGAAATATAACGGTAAATTCATAAATCCTGCAGAGGAGAAAAAAGTAGAAGAATTGAAAAATAAACCACCCCAGCATGTAGAGTCTACACTTAGCTGTGACTCACAAAATCCGCAGGGGGATGAAAAAGTTTTACCCGTAAAATCAGGAAAACATCCAATGGAGAGTCCACTCACTGCTCATCAAAGTGCAATCAAGAAGCAGAGGTATGTTTATCCTCTTCATTCATTCATAAAATTAGTGACAGCCAACAAACATAACATGACAATGCATCTGTTAGGGATCGACGACGGAGACCCCCCCTGCACATTCTTAAGGAACTGGAAAAAAATCGTCCAATCAAATCTGTCCAAGAGAATCAAGCAGCTGCTGAAAATACACACCTCCTTTATGATTCTGTAAGAGCCACAAAATGTAAAAAAGGAAATAATATGCGGTATTCATTACAACTCTCTGCAGTTATTATAACTTTTTTCTTCAGGAGGCATCTCATCTACAGTCGATCAGTGCTTTACCAACAGACATTGAAGGGAAAGGACATGTGCTGCTCACTGTCTTCCTCTCCAGTCCTGGTGTAGTTAGAGACACACATAGAAAAAGGAGACAAGTGGGTCCAGCCTCAACCAAAGCACACATATTCAACACCCTGGTGGCTTGGTTTCTCTCTTTGGTTAGTAAACAATCATTTCTGTCTTCTAACATATGAATCAGTGGGTGACTAAACTTTGTATCTGTGTTATTTAAATGACAAAATTAATGTAGTTGTAATATGTCACTGAGGAAAAATATGTAATACCTCAGAAAAATACACATAAAAGCATTAAATGCAACATACATTATATGGACAAAACCTGTTGCATACATTGAATTCAGGTGTTTCATTGCTAAAAGGAGCCTGGGCTACAAAATACCAGTGAAGAATGTTATAATATAATACTCTATTGCAATAAATATTTCAATAAACATTTATATTTTGCTCTCAGGGTCAATTCTGTTTACATCTTCTGTAGAAAATGCCAGAGTTTGTCTTACTTAGTTTTGCTCAATGTGGAAATATGTTTTTTTAATCATTATAATCATTGAACTGAAATGAATTGAACGGAATTTTTTACCTTTAGGTTTTCAAAAACCATCTGATTTCATTGACTCTTACTCAGAGAGAAAAGTCAGCTTTTAACTAAAAAGAAAGATTGACATCTACTCTGGTAATCATTGACAACAAATTTTATTTTTTTTTCATGATGGCATTTCAAATCAACAGGATTGGGAAGTCCTATGATTTGTCCCAATATTTTTATCCATTTCGTGTATGAAAAAACATGAAAATGAAGATCTTCTAAGCATGCATAAGAACAGACAAAACAATACACACAGAATAGTACAAAGTAAAGCAAAAAAATGAATAATATGTTAAAAACCATTCTCTGTAATGTTGGTTTATATGAATGTTTGGAACACTTTTACAGAGCAGCTCATACATCACCTTGACTCTGTTCTGTTTCTTCTTTATGATAAGGTTGGCCCTAATGTACATGTCCATGAAGAGGTCCCGTTCTGGGTCGCAGGACTCCAGCAACTGTGGACGGAGGATGGACTGGCTTTGTATGCTTTAGCCGTGGCTCGCCATTCTTACACAGCAAAGGTGACACAAAAAGAAAATGAAAAAAGAAAAAAAACATCACTCTGTATTATTTAAGCTTTGCTGTGTCTGATGATCACTGAGCACTCATGTAATTTGTTGTCTTTATTTCTTAGAAAAACGCCTTAGATGTCCACACACTTTTACGCTCCCGTATCTACAGGTTTCTCTCTGAAACATCCCTGCCTCAAATTGCTCACTGGTTTCCTCGACTGAACATGATGCAACCCTATACCTCACCCATCATCCTCCCCTCTTCTCATTTAAACTCTTTTATCTCAGTGACCTCCAACAAAGAGGTGGGTTGCAGCTGGTAGAGTTATTTGGTTTAGTTCCAAGCACTCAGATGCACTATATTGACTGTGTTTTATTCCCTCGGCTTCGTCTCTCAGGTAATAGATAGGGCCTTCAGTCTCAGTCCAGGGTTTTACTGGCAGACAGTGGAAACCCAGGAAAATGTTTGCAAAAGGAGAGAGACCACACAAGAGCTGCACACAGAGGTGATGATACTAGTGTTATTGTCTGGAGTGGAAAACAGGAAAAACTTGTCTCAGCCTCAGCTGTAAATGTGGAATAATTATATTGTCTTTTCCTTGGTTTCTTTTTATTGTAGGTGTCTGTTGTGCTTGGGTGCAGTGACTTCTTCCAAAATCCACTCGTAACCCACTACACTCTCCAACAAATCCTCGACTCAGGACTAGATGTGTGTGGTCTGCGGCTGCTTTATCCACCAGC
>JAPTYQ010128141.1:1235-15143 GCA_029814465.1 Ostorhinchus cyanosoma | reverse complement strand
GAGTGAGGAGAAATGACATCAGAAGTTTTGAAATACCTTTTGTGGTAAAAACCACAAGTAGGGAGGTGGAGCACACCTGAAATCATGACCTACTTTGTTCATCTTCATTCATTGGCTTGTCTTTTTCACCCAGAATTGTGTATTAATTACCTGATGTTTTTTTTCTGCTTTTTCATAGACGTGAGTCAGAGCTCTCTTTTTGTGTACAATAGGAAGAAGTGATTGGTCTAAGGGTTAGTGAATTCATTATGAAGTCATTCGCAGTCATATGAAAATTGTGAAACTGAATGATGATGCTATCATTGGTCTTTGCTCTTGGCTTTGTGTTAATTTGTGTGCAACTACATAATAATGTACTTTTTTCAGTTATAAGCCAGTATCTCTGTGGCTATAATTAGTTCCAGAAAAAGAAAGCAGTTGATAAGTTAGTTCCTAAAGCAGTAAACAGACATGCAAATGTGAAATGGTCTGTTAATTTTAAATTTTTATTTTTTAAATAACCATGTCAGCTGTTCTCAGGACTAGAGAGGGATGGGGGGGTGAAAAGGGGTGTCGAGCAGTGAACAAAGCTGTGGGACTGGATAACTCTTGCCAAGGTGCTGACCAGAACAGTGGCTGTTGTTTGTTCTGTGGACTTCCTGCTGTGAAGCGTTCATTACTGTATCCAGGCCAAAGGGCGAGTCAAAACAGACCAGCTTGCTGTTGTCAAATTTTCATAACATGGCTCTTCTGTTATCTGGAAGCTCTGAGTTTCATCTAAACTGGATTGGCAGGACAGCAGTGTCCTTATAAGGAAATGATTCCTGTAATTGAAGCCATCGAAGTATTCATTTGTGTTTGTCAGTCACATGGTTGTGCATAAACATGGTTTCTCTGTGTGAAGCATTCTCACACACACACTCTCTCTCTCTCTCATTCTGTTAGCAATGGCCCAAGAGACGAACCAGAGCCCGGTGCCCATGCTTTGTGCCACAGGCTGCGGTTTCTATGGAAACCCAAGAACCAATGGTATGTGCTCTGTATGCTACAAGGAACACCTGACACGGCAGCAGAGCAGTGACCGTATGAGCCCCCTCAGTCCTATGGGTAAGCACAGCACACACACCATTAAAAACAAAAATGTAAAAATAATTTCAGTCGTTCAGAAACCACAAGCATGCCATGTAAACAAATGAACAGATCACATCATATAGTTAGAGGTACAGAGGGACAATAAGACAGCAACTTTGTTATGAAATACAACCAGTTCTAGCACAGTCAGTATATTTTCCCAGCTCTCCTCCCCTACCCTCCCTCTTTGTTTTTCCACTCTGTGTAATGAAAGACAGCTGTTTTCGTCATGACACTGTTCAAGGTTAGGGGGGTGTTGACTCCTTCAGACATTTCTAAGGTCAAACATTGAAGTTTCTCTCACAGTGATATTCGCAACCTGTTAAAACATGCCTTTAAAAACAAGGCAAACTTATTATGGAGGAGAAAATACAACCTGGAGCAGAGCTTCAGATAACAATCCACTAGGTATTCCTGGTATTATGAGAACATGGTAGTAATAAAAGCCTTATCTTTGTCCCAAATCACTGTTTTCAGTTGCCTTTATTTTCATTTAGAGTTTGGTCTCATGATTGTTCCCTGTTGTCATTCAGGTTCAGCTGCTAGTCCTACCTCAGAGGCTTCTGCTATTCAGAGACTAGAAGCCAGTCTAGCCAAGGTTGATGCCTCTCCTGCCTCTTCGCCAGGCATGTCTAGGTCAGTACCAGCTATGTTTTGACCATTGTTAGAGACTATACATGTTTCAAAATCAGAATATTTGTGACCTGCTCCCTAATTAATTTCATATCTGTAGCTCATGCACCTTTTGATTATACTTTCAGAACTGTTCAAGGATCTCTTCCTGTGACTCAACAAATGACAGAGATGAGCATCTCGAGAGAGGACAAACCAGAACCCCTAGAACCTGGTATATATTCATCTGTTCACAGAAAAACAGACAGAATATAATTCACATTTGACAGACACAAAATAAACACACGTGCAGTGACTGCTCTCATGTAGGCCTTTTTGGGCAAGTTGCCGTCTCAAACCCTCCATGACCACAGTTTATTTTAGAGGCAGTGTTGCATACCTTAGATCCAACTGTTGGTTTTACTTACAGCCTCCAAGAAAGAGAGGCTACCTAAAAATAAATCTGTTTAAAAATACCTCTACACCAGAGGGCATTCTCAGATTTGATGGTCCCTGCCAGCAGCTTTCTCAGAGTAGTGTACTATTTTCTGCCAAGTACAAGAGAAGACAATTTATAGATAAGGCATTTAGAAATTACTATGTAGATAGTCGTTAAGTACAAAAGTGCACCATTTCAGTCACCAGTGTGTTTATATCTTACTCAAAAATGGGAAAAATCTGATGCTTTTGCAAATTAAAGATCCCACATACAACAAATGACGCATAGAATGACTGAGATTCTCGTTTTGTTGTCTTGTGTGCAGTTGTAAGCCAGCCTGCTGCTTCTAGCCCTGCCCCAGTAGCCTCTTCCTGCAGTGAAGAAAACAAGGGAGACACCCCCAAACCCAAGAAGAACAGATGCTTTATGTGCCGCAAGAGGGTGGGCCTTACAGGTAAGGAGAGGGGCTCACAAAGGGACCACTAATGCCACAATGTTATTTTTAGTTCTAGTTTATAAAAAAAAACAACTATCTATTGTGTATAAACTTTTGACCTCTGATTTTTTTTTTTGCTTCCAGGGTTTGACTGTCGCTGTGGCAACCTGTTCTGTGGCATCCACCGGTACTCTGACAAGCACAACTGTCCCTATGACTATAAAGCTGAGGCTGCTGCCAAGATCCGTAAAGAAAACCCAGTGGTGGTGGCTGACAAGATCCAGAGAATATAAATTTGGCAAAACAACAATGGCAGCAATGATGACAACACCTTTGACACCTTTGAAAAAGACTGGAGTATGAGTGCGAACCTTTTGAGATGATCACTGGCATGAGTGGCTAAGTGAGGATTACAAGGACTTGATTTACAAAATCGCAACCTCAAGAAAAAAGAAGAAAAAAATCCAGAAAAGATCCTGTCTGAGGGAGATGCATGAATGATCACTTTTCTCCTTTTTTGATTAATTCATTAGTTTGTTTTATCCTATTTTCTGTGGTGTGACTTTACCGCTGTTCAGTCCTTTTTTTAAGAATATGTATCGTCTTATTAAGAGCAGCCCAGGGTAACTGTCCAGGATATGCTGTGCTCCTCTCACCCAAACCAGGCGCCATTTTGTGCCAAACCGTAGACAGCCATTTCACCCATGACCCCGTCACGTGTCAGATACTGGCGGGTCTTTCAAAGCATTCAGACGACACATTAAGAGTCCGCACGTGTTTTTAACTTCTTGTACTGTGTCCGTTGGTACTGGAGTCAGTCAACATTTTGGAGAACCGTACAACTGTCCCCTACTGTGCACAAGGGGCTTTGTTACTTTGTCTCTGTCTTTCCTAGCTTTACCTACCTCACAGCTGCTGTGTTAAGCTTTGTTGTTTTCCCCTTTTCCTTCATGTGTTTTCATCAGCTTTGACCCCAGCAGAATAATGGGTCATCTCACTCTATCCACTCTTAAAAGTCGGCCTCGATGACCCTCTGATCAGCATGTCAGTGTTGACTTTGATCGGTCTGATTGTGACGAGGCTGTTTTGAAATGGTTGGAGGTATCTGCTAGACAGGGACAACAGTTTATTCCACGGTTTCCTGAATCTAAATATTCACAATGGACGCTATCAGTAAAGGAGTTCCACAGATTGTAATCACAGATGCCTGGTGTAGGGCTGTGTGTACTGACGTGAGTGGCCTGGGTGGAGGTGTTGCACCCTTCTCTGGCAGGCCTGGTAGGTGGGTTTAGGCTACTTTTGTGTAAGGGGCATGAATGATCGGGATAAATGCATGAGTTACTCTTAATCAGCATTAGTATTTCAGGAATAATGTAAAAGAATTTGGCATCACTCAACTAGAGTTTCAGACTTTTATTTGCTGAAAGACAATGTTATGTTCTATTTGCTATTTTTTTTTCCTTTTCCATTGATATTGTACTGACGTTAGCGCATGTTTTCAGTGCATTTGTGGAATTAGGGTATGTGAACCATCTTTTTTTTTCTTTTTTGTTTTTGTTTTTTTTAAGGCGCTAACAGAACGTTCATGTGAGCACAGAGTGTGTGTGGGAGTGTTGTCCCCTAACCCTATTGTCTGTGGAGCTACCCGGTTTATCAGCACATGTTTACAGAACTACAGGAGCATGCCAGAGCTAGATTTACAAAAAATAATAGATACCAAGATTAGATGTAACTTCTCATCCGTCTAACAGCTATTGGTCTGTGTGTCTGCTATAGAGCACTGTAGAGACGTGTGCGTGTGTATTTGTGCGAGTGCATGTGCACATATCTGTGCAAAGTGTGTTTTCATGGCTGCCTGAACACATTGAAACCCATGTATGTTTGTGACTTGTGTTGATCCCCCCTTTTCTCCCCTGTAAGGATGTTTTTCATTTACAAAACAATTGTATGTATCCGTTTGAGTTTTTGATTCTTAGTTATATGCAAATTTGTACAAAAAATGAAAAAACAACAAACTGTGTTGATATTTATGTATTACATATAATCTTGCTATCCAGCATTACAACAGAATAGTATCATGTAAATAAAACTGTACAGAGAGACATTACCACGTCTTCTTGTGTGCTGACTTATATTTTATATACTTATATATTTCTGAAGAAGTTATGTTGTGGTCTTGTTATCAAGGTGATGCAGAAGTGAATGTGCTGATGTTAATGAAACTGAAAGGCAAAGCAGAGGACAAACACATTACATTCTGGAGCAGATCCAGAAAAAGGGGCTGAATATCACTTTGTAATATTGTGAGTTGGTCTCTTCTTCCACTGGGAGTATGAAATCCACCATCAGAACATGACCACTCTTACTGTTTAGTTTTAACTTTCTAATTTAAAAAAAGATTCTTACATAAGTGTTTGCTATGTGGTCAAAAAATATATTGGTGCTGCTCTAATTCTTGGACAAATCGTTTTCCTCAAAGTATTTCCCACCCCTTCCTTTTAACGAATTATAATTAATCCATCGAAATTATTATTATCGAGACAATTTAACCCATAAAGACCCAAAAAGCCACCAGTGACCGAAACCATCCACTGATGTAAAATGTTTAATACCTGTTCATCCTTTAGTTCTATCGATACATGTAAACAACTGGTGTAAAATGCAGTTTGTCATCTATTCATGGTCATCATATATGATCCATTTGGACGTTCAGAGGCTCCATAATAAAGGTGTAAACACCATCGTATTCTACAACATTGATTCAGCAGTAAAATCCATGGAATTGGATCAGTGACGGTGGATGGAGACACTTGTTTTTAGATTCAAATATTGAAATCTTTGCTGAAAAAGTAACTTTTTTTCAGTTTTCTGTGTTTCTGATTTAATAACCTTCAAATTTACTCTGAGCTTTCAATGAACATCTAAATCATCAGTGAATTAAATGTCGGAAAATAAATTTACACTGAAAAAATGCAAAATACATAGGATAATACTATAATAAATGGTGATAAATCACTTACGAAAGGTTAAATCTCCAGAAAAATTCATTTGGGAACAATCACAAAAGTAGCACTGGGTCTTTATGGGTGAAATCTAAAAACAGCCCAAGAGGAATTACTCATTTTTCGAAGAATCCAACAAAAACTACACAATCATGAGTTCACCACACAGCTCTGACTGTACTATTGAACTGCAGCACTGCTCTGTGTGTGACCTCGTAGGTTTTCATTTCTTGCTGTTGTAAATATCTCATTGTGTATTTTAACATGTTGGTCAAAGCTACTGCTTGTTTACATCACCATAACACACTTAACAGCTCATATTGAGAAATCATGCTTCTGGTTGTGCTAAAAATCTGGGTTTCAAATACCTTACTGTAATGAAAACATTAAGAATGTTCTGGGAAGTAGAATCAGCACAAGATGGGAGTGAATACACCGGTACTCATTTCAGTCTGGACTAAAATAGTGTGGTAATCACATGTCCAGTGCTGCAGCATTACACTGTAATACCTCACCTAGTGTAACCCGGCCTGTTTAGCATCCTCATGTTAATACAGCACTGGCAGAACAGACACTCAGTGGACTCCACCAAACCTTGTCTGGGTCACACAGGAAGTATTAGTCCTCAGAGTCTGGAAGAATAGGATCCTGTTCCGCTGTTATCTAGGCTAAAGCTGTAAATTGTGTGTTCGGAGACAATGTGATTTCTAACAGTTGTGTTGGAGACGCCGGGGCAGATGGTGTCAGAGAAGCAGCTGCTGGGACAGTTGAGGTGTGCATGTGCTGCGTTTGTATCACACAAAGCAACAGATATCACATTGTCCAGACACTGATATAATGGATGGTTTATACTTAAACACAAGAAGGACTGACTTCACCAGGAGACTGTGGTGCATTATGTGATAAAACAGGACAGTCTGGAAAACACCGTGTTTGTGCTCTTTTATGACAGTCATGTGAGAACCAGCTTGAATATTTAACCATTGAAATAAGGACCTGACCTACAAAGTGAAGTCACAGTAGCCCGTCTTCTCCTCCAGAAGGACCTTTGAAAGGCTTCGGGGTTAGGGGTATGATGGCAGTCAGTGTTATTTGACACAGAAATGCTTGTGTGTTGAAGGGGAAAATGTTTGGACTCACTCCAACGTCAGAATCCTCCCCCTCACAGCGGTTTTAACCTATAATTTGTTTCACTGATGTGTGCAGCCTTGTATCTGTGTCACCCACTCTGTCTCTGTCTGCCACTGGGTGTAACTGAGGTTGAAAAGTCGGTTCATTTCAAGTAAGACATCAGAGATACTGGGAACGACAGATGTTGCAGCCAGATGTGCAACAGGGTTGAAAGTTATGTGAGGCGACAGACAGTAAATACAAACATGACCACACTCTTCTCACGAACATGGTCACACCCACAGTGACGGCATCTTCTTACTCAACTTACTCTGTCACGCTGAGACACAAAATGGAGCATGATACACACATACGCATCAGATGTGTTCACACTGCAGATGTGTGTGCCCCATATTTGATTTTCTCATCGTAAGTGACTCAGATCTAGTATTTTTTTTTCTTGAGATTGAAGCTATTCTTTTAAGGTCTGATCCAGCCCACTTTCATGTGGTCCAGGATCAGCTACAGATCTTTTCAAAGCAACTTCACTAAGAGCACAGTCACATCAGAATTCATGTGACTTTTACATCACTTTAAATAGAGATTTGTCATATTTCTGTACAGGAAGTAGTCGCTCACATGCCATAAAGCAGTTCACACATGAACACAGCAGTCAAATGTATCCAAAATATCTTATTTGATGGTAAAATACTGATAATATGTGGGTATTTTAGTAAAATACAGTGTGAATGATCAAGTTTTCCGTAGTGGAGAATTTTCACTGTGTGTATCAGTGCTTTTACTGATGTAATCATCTGTATACTTCAAACTCCAGTGGTTTTATGGATGAGCGGTTCACATGGGAATCTGACATTAAGAAAATAACAGACAAATATGAATGAAAAGAATAGACTTTAGCCCCAAACCTTTAATCTATAACAAAAGTATGTTCAAATTAAGAATCAAGTGATAAACCCTAATACAACAAAAATAAAATAAAATTTCAAAAAGAATGTCTCAAGAGTAAAATACAGTTAATGGATATGTGAAGGTCATTGATATTCAATTTTTTTTTAAACTTAACCTTTAACCTTTATTTAACAATCCAATTTACTGGCAGTCCCAAACAAAACATTCATAAAAAGTACATTGTCCTGCCTTGAATGAGTCCCTTTTAACTGCAACAGCTCTGTTATTCCACAAGGTGGGGTAGTAGAGTTGAGTTGTGATGTCTGGGTAATCTCTCAGAAAACTTAAAGAAACTGAACTCACACCTGAAATGAAAATGAAGTCTTCAGGAGGTTGTGATTTCACACAGACTGAGAATGCTATGTATGACAGTGACTCCAGTGACTTTCACTGATTTGTTTGAACTGATGAATAAGAATAGTATAGAAGCCTCTAGAAAACAGGATGTTGTAAAGTTTTAAACACTACAGACTGTGATATTAAATTTTTTGTCCAGATTGGTTTAAAAACTCAAGACACAGGAATATTATCATTCCTAAAATAATAAAAACTCACATAGTCAAATGGATTGACAACGTGTATTAAACAACACATTTGTATTCTCATGTGTGTGTGTGTGTGTGTGTGTGTGTGTGTGTGTGTGTGTATTTTTCTAATCACAGCTTGAAATGTCACATTTGAACCAAAAGCAATACCCATTACCCCCCCTTCATGGGGTAGGGTAAAAAGTAAACAAGTGGTGCAAGGCACAACAAACCCCGCCCCTTGTACATATTGTAACTTATTTATAATAACAATAATAATACATTTTATTTGTATTGCGCTTTTCATGGAACTCAAAGACACTTTACATACAGCAGATAAAAACATCAATCCAGCTGATGTCATCATGTCTGTGCATGTGGTGATGTCAGCATATTAATTACTCTATATATGTGGCAAGTTTGAAGTAAATTTAAACAAAATTGATGTTCATATAGACATTTGAAATTTCACCCATTCACCCAAAAAAGATTTTAAAAATTCATAAACAAATTTAAACTTTTGGTACTTTTGAACAGTTTGATTTGAATTTAACCAATAGTTTTGCTGCTAAAGTGTTTACAAACAAACAAACCAAACCAAAAACAATACCCCTTGTCTCCCCTTTGGGGGGCGGGGTAAAAATGTTTACAGCACCTCATGGTAGCTAGATTTGTATCAAATTATAGTAAATATGCATTGGTTATTTTCACTTATTTTATGTTTCATTTGACAGACACAGTAGACATTGATCAACATAAACATAAAAAAAGCCCCTGGCTAATTATCATGTTTTGTCACTGGACTGATGTTAAAAGGTAGCCTAAAAACAAATATCTACATAATAAAGAAATATCACAAGTCTTACAAATCCTAAACATAATGGGAAAAAATACAATAAAATACTGTTCAATGTAATTGGTACCAAGCCATAGTCTATACAACAATTGATACTTATTCAATAAATAAATTAAAATACAGCATTTTGGTAACAGGCAGGTACAACAATGTTCAGTATTCATATGGATGTGATTTCTCTATGTGAACTGGTCAAAAAGTCCATTGTTTGGCTGTTATTGTTGAATATGCTGATCGGCTAAAACCACTTCTTCCTCTTCTAGGAATGATCTTTCTCCTGGTTTTTTTGAGAGCTGGATCTTTGCTTGACAAAAGCTTTAAGTAGAGGAAGAGCATTATGTCGAAATTAAAAGCTAAACAGGATAAAACATTTCATCAGATTTTCCACCCTCAAAAGTTTGTGTTTATTTAGGATTTGACAGATTATGGAGGCTGTTTGGTGTCTGAAACAGCATGCTTATACAAGTTTTTGAGCAGCCAGTATTGTTTTACCAGCCTATGCCCAGATTTTCAAACATGATTTTTTGCATTAACAGATGGTAACAAAAATGTAGTGTCAGCACTGTAAATGTGCGACATCCCCATATATTATTATACTGGAAGGAATGTTTCATAATAAAATATCAAATACATTTATTTTAGGATTATAGCTGCATTATGAAAAAAATAAACATAACCTTCAGTACAAATCTATAGATTTGTCCTTGCTTTTTTTCACTGTCCCATACCTTGGTGTTTTATCATCTTTTATATAATGATTCCTTTCTTGATTTTTGCTTTTGTCTGTGCTGAAATTCTACACTTCCCCCTTGTAGATATATTCTCTATTTTGCAGTGGTGGAATGTAAACAAAGTACTTTTACGTTTCTTTTTTATGTATCTGTACTTAACTTAAGTACTTTTATGGAGGGGTACATTTTACTTCTACTTCACTACATTTTAGAATGAGTATCTGTACTGTTAGAATTGTATTTGCATTACACACTAGTTTTGTTTTCTTCATCTTTTTGTAAATTAATTGTTTTACCATGCACACAAAGTGCTGTGCAACTATGTGCATCACCGTAAACCAGCTGTAGAGGAACAGCTGCACTGATCTTCTCTCACAAAAGAGCGTGACTCAACTTAAAAAACTTTGAAATTGACTCTTTTTGAATTTGAATTATAAATATATGTAATATTCAAATTTAGAAATTGTCTGGCCTGTTGAGTTGATCACTGTGCCAGAAGAGTCTGTTTACTGTGGGTCCTCTTCACAGTTTAAGAGTTTATAGTACTCAGTACTAAATAAGTTGAACAGTCAGTTATAATGCCTGTTCTTTCTTGGTATATTTACCAGACATCCAATTCCATCACTTTTAATCAATATTTGTTTAGTATATTGGTTGAATCTGGATCAAATACTGTTTCTTTTTACATACATACTTTTGCTTTTGTGACTTTTTGCCCCTGTGTCTGTACTTTGACTTAAGTTTTTAAAAAAGGGGGGGAGTACTTCCCTCACCACTACTGTTCGGGTTTCTCTGGCAAAATCGAGATAAAAATAAACAAATAAACAAATAAAATACATTAAACACAGTCAATAGAGGGCGCTGTGGGTTTTGTCCTTGTACACACATTTGACACCGGAAACGGAAATCATTGGCAGCGGCGCTTGTTGTGCGCTCGTGTTAGCATTGCCATTGTAACGTACGGGAAACGCATTTATAGTGTAAAAGTCGGACATTTTGGAAACAATCCCAGGATATAAAGTTACATTTTGCACTGATGCTCAATAAAAGGACAGAGTGAGCTGAACTTTGTGGCTATTTAACGTGAGCGAACTGCTCCACATTGAATAAAAGTGCGGTAACTGCTAAAGGAGAAAAAGCCGCACCATGGCGGATGTCACTGCTCGTAGCCTGCAGTATGAGTACAAAGCGGTAAGTTTATTTGTATAGAAACTTTAAAGAGAAAAGTAGACTCAGTATTGTGTGTTATCATGTTGTAATACTTTGCAGAATTCTTGTAAACTAACCGATCTCGCATTAGCCTACTGAAGGTATTATTTGGGTTTCCACTGTGCTAGCTAGCAGTTAGCTTAGCCGCTGGTCAGATTGACATACAGACTGATCATCACCTTATGTCTGTGTGGCATTTAAGAACTCCAACTTGGTGCTGCAAGCTGATCGATCTCTGATCGACCGCACACGGAGAGATGAACCCACGGGAGAGGTGCTGTCCCTGGTGGGGAAGCTGGAGGGAACCAAGATGGGAGATAAAGCTCAGAGGACCAAACCTCAGAAGCTGGAGGAGAGACGAGACAAGTCAGTATTTTTATAACTAAAGAACTGTGGTGGTGTTTTAGAGATATAAACTATGACCTTAATGCTTTAGGTTCTCTGTAGCTTTGGGATAACTAAAGAGGCCACTGGATTTTGTATCTATAGTTATGAGTTTGAGTAAAAGTTAGATTTTATTTTTTCTGCAAGCAAAACCACAATAGTTCTGTTGTGTTTTCAGGTATCAAGTCTATATTTGCCTTCATCTTGAGTTAATTCATTCAGTTTTAGACAGTTCAATGTTTATATAATAATGTAGGAAGAGTACCAAAATTAACTGGAATAATCATTGAATTCATTGGTCTCAGGTGTTTTTTGACATTTGGAGTGATCTTTTAATTTTCATTCATTTTTCTTACTGATCAATGTAAGGGTTTTGATGTGGTAAAGGTCTGGACAATTTCAAAGGTTTCTATGACATATGCGGTGTACTGAAATTCTTAATTTGATATCCTAAAATGCTAAGTTTGGCTGAGCGCAAGACAGGACTATAGCTGTTTTCTCTAAATGCAGTATGTTTTTGTTATATCTATTTTATAGATAAGTATGTATATCTACAGTATTGGCTGTATGACTTTTATCTGTTACGTATGTAATGTTGTTGTTGGACGTCAGCTGTGCAATTCACAAATTAAAATTTAAATGTTTGTCAGTGAGAGAGCCACAACATCCTTGTGTTGTTCAAGGTTCTACCTATTGATGCCAGCGTTAATCCTTTTCATTCAACTTCTCCCCTCACAGGAGGCGAAAGCGAGATGAGGACAGACATGACATCAACAAAATGAAAGGCTTCACTCTGCTTTCTGAAGGCATTGATGAAATGGTGGGCATTGTATACAAACCAAAAACCAAAGAAACCAGAGAGACCTATGAGGTGTTGCTCAGCTTCATCCATGCTGCTCTTGGAGATCAGGTCAGGAAAGAAACTATCCTATTTTAATGGGAAAAGTAAACATATTACATATAGATTACATCCATTTTTGATGGAACCAACACTTCAACTTTTCTTCTTTGTAGCCACGTGACATTCTGTGTGGAGCAGCGGATGAAGTTCTTGCAGTGTTGAAGAATGACAAAATGAGGGATAAAGAAAGGCGCCGTGAAGTGGAGCAGCTTCTTGGGCCTGCTGATGACACTCGTTATCATGTGTTGGTCAATCTAGGCAAGAAGATCACTGACTATGGAGGCGATAAAGACTTACAGAATATGGGTAAGTGTATGGGTAATGAGTGACTACAGCTTTTTTTCTGGTTGATTCACAGGCTGTTAAGTAATAGCCAATCATATTTATTTCTTCTACAGATGACAACATTGATGAAACATATGGTGTGAATGTCCAGTTCGAATCTGATGAGGAGGTGAGGGTTTTATCTGTATTGCCCCTGCTGTTTTTTTCATAGATTTTTTTGTTTTTGTTTCCTAGTTTACAGACTGAAGTGTTTTAATTTTTCCTACGTCATTTAGGAGGGGGATGAAGATCAGTTTGGTGAGGTACGAGATGAACATTCAGATGAGGACAGCGAAGGAGAGGAGGCCACTGTGGGTGGCACTCTTTCAGCCAATGTAAGTTCAATATTTGTACCATTTAAGAGAGTATTTTCCATAAAACTAAGTAAATGTTTGTCCAGTAACTGCATGCTGCATTATACAAGATGTTAAAATATTATTCCTCTTTTAGCTTGGTGTCACAGGTGATGTGATGACAGTGAAGAAAAAGGATCTACACCCACGAGACATTGATGCTTTTTGGCTTCAGCGTCAGCTCAGTCGTTTCTATGATGATGCAATTGTTTCCCAAAAGAAAGCTGATGAAGTCTTAGAAATTCTCAAGGTATGTCTGTTAGCTTTTTTTTTTTTTTTTTTTTAACATTGTCTCGTTAATGATGGACTAATTGAGTCTTTGTGTCTGTATTAAAGACTGCCAGTGATGATAGAGAATGTGAGAACCAGCTGGTGTTACTGCTGGGCTTCAACACTTTTGACTTCATCAAAGTCCTCCGCCAGCATCGCCGTATGAGTAAGTCACTGCTGAAGAATGGTGATATTCATAATATTGTAACGTGAGTCTTGAAGCTGATTAATATTTAATTTTTTTCTATCTGGCTCACAGTTCAGTATTGTACAATGCTGGCAAGTGCTCAGAGCGAAGCAGAAAAGGAGCGGATCATCGGGAAGATGGAATCCGATCAGGAATTGTCAAAGATCCTCTATCAGTTGCAGGAGACAGAGAAGGAGGACATTATTAGAGTATGATCTTTCATCTGTTAAAAAAAAAGCTCAAATATTCCATAATTGGATCTCTTATTTATCACCTGTCTTTTTTTGTGATTTTTAGGAAGAGCGATCTCGCAGAGAGAGAGTTAGGAAGTCACGAGTTGATGACTTGGAAGCCATGGACATTGACCATGGAGAGGTGAATATTTTATAAGGCTGGTGTTGTTGAAGTTGCAGGTTTGCTGCAGATGTTTGTGCACAGTGTTTAGATCCTCCCTCCTTCATGTCCTACAGTCAATGGCGCCTCGACAGCTG
>JAPTYQ010128009.1:0-12419 GCA_029814465.1 Ostorhinchus cyanosoma | reverse complement strand
ACAGGAGGAGGAGAAAAAATAAAACTACAGAAGGAGGAGAAAAAATAAAACTACAGGAGGAGAAAAAATAAAACTACAGGAGGAGAAACAACTAAAACAGCGACAGGAGGAGGAGAAAAAATAAAACTACAGATGGAGGAAAAAACTAAAACCACAAAAGGAGGAAACTTCTTTTTTTCATACAAATCTGATCCTGAAAGTTCCATCTCTTAATGTGTAGCATCTGTTTGTTTTTATTTTTATTTGCTATTTATAGATAATTAGTCAAAGGTTATTTAGAGACAGAACTATTTTTAGCAGGTGTGACCTTTAATATTAGCAAAAACATGGAATTAAGCCAATACTATTATTGAAAAATGCTAGAATATAAGAATTAAAGCAGTAGATTGACAGATCTCATTAATTTTCACACATAATTAAAACAATAACATCAGCTTTGAAGTGATATTTCAATGAAGTCGTTCTTTTTAACCAGTATTTTTCATAGAAATATGATATTTGCAATTTGTAGATAATTGGTCTAAGATTATTTATAAAAAGAGCCTTTTTTTTTAGCATATATGACCTTTCATTTGAGCAAAACAGAATTAAACCAATAATATAAGTTAAGATGCTAGAATATAAGAATTAAAGCAGCAGATTGACAGATCTAATTAATTTTCTGCAAAAACACACATAATTAAAGCAGTAACATCAGTTTTTCTGTGATATTTTAAATGGAAGTAATTATTGTTTTTAACTCGGACTAAACTTACATTAACTCTGTGGGTGTAAAACATGAAAACATGCAGAAAAATACACTTTATTCAGACATCTGTGTTCAAATAAAAGCTGTAAAATGTTAAATAGTCAGTGTTCCTGCTCTGTTTTTGTGCAAACAGACGCAGTAAAACTCAGCGTGAGGTCGACAGGCGTCGGTTCCATGACAAAAGGACGGAGGCATTTCCATGTGTATGAGCCAGGCAGCGGCGTTTGACGGTTCCACTCCGACTCAAAGACTGAGGACGGGACAGAAGAGGGGGCGTGTCCGGACAACAACAACAACACGCATGACAAAGCAGCCCAACAGCCCCGTTACCTCCCATCGTGAGCGCGCTCAGTATTGGTATTCACAGAGCGTCGTCATGGAAACAGAACGACGCCCGTCACATGGAGACGCATGAACAGACGGCCCCCAAAAGTGGACGTCAGTGAATAAAACTCAATGATTTCACATTAAACTGGTAATGTGGAAAAAAAGATTTACACCACTGAAGTTTATTTATTTCAATATATGTTCACTTTTTGTTTTTTTTTTTCCATATTATTTCTAATTAAAGCGATTCATGCACAAAAAGGAAAACGGATCAAACCACAAAATATCAGATGAAACAATGAAAAATACTGAATATTTCATCCACAGAGTTAAAAACAATTAGTTCCTATTGAAACATCACATCAAAGCTGACGTTATTGGTTTAATTATGTGTTTTTGCTGAAAATTAATGAGATCTGTCAATCTGCTGCTTTTATTCTTCTATTCTAGCATTTTTCAATAATATTATTGGCTTATTTTAAGGGTTTTTGCTCAAATTAAAGGTCATATGCTAAAAATCGCTCTTTCTCTAAATAATCTTTGACTAATTGTCTACAAATCATTTGAAAACCATGATTCTACACTGTAATAGACAGAACTTTCCTGTATATTATCAGATTTCCAGGAAAAATACTGGTTACCTCCAATGATATTAACCACTTCCACGTTCTGATCCTGTTTTTTCCGCAGAAAAATCTATCAATAAATGACTAAATATGTTTAAAATCCGACAATATAAGTGAAAAAGCAGTAGATTTTCATGCTGGATTTTAAAATGCAGAGGAAACTGTTTTTCTCTGAATGAAAAATGTTTTTTTGTCTTTTATTTTGTCTTTTTAAACCAATATAATCAATTTTGACAGTTGAAAATTGAAAGTTACAACATCTGATCATGTTGCTTCAGCTGAAAACATCATTAATGTGAGACTATGATACGATATGTAATAAAAAAATGATAGAATGTAAGTTAAAAATCTACAAAAGAGCTTAAAATAAAACAAAACAAAATGGTCAGTATATTTAATTATTATCTTAATAGCAGCTTAAAATACAGAGAAAATAGTTTACTCTTCCACAAAAATGTCTTTTTTCATATTTTTGGTCTTTTCTGACATGGCTTCCATCCTATTTAACTCCTTTTAACATTGTTTTTGTTTCGTTTAGCACCGTTGACTTCATCCAATAACCTGCAGGACAGTTTCACCACCTGATCGTGTTGCTTCTGCAGAAAAATTTGTGCAAAATTAATGAAAAAACTGCCAATTTTTACACCTGAGATACTAAAAAAAGCAGTGAAAGTAGTTTGAATCACTTCCAATCACTGTGACTTAAAATAAACTAAAAACGATTAAAAGAACACAGTTAAGTCCGTGTTTTGAGTCTATTTTTTACTAAATATTTTAATAAACTTTGACAAATAAGCTGATTTCTGAAACTAAACCGTTCATTTAAAAATAATAATATAATTTCGATCAATCCCACATGTCTACAGCAGCAGTAAATTAGATTAAAGGAAATTAAAGGTGGATGGAAGGTTTTTCAAACCCAAACTTTAAACTGACCTCGGGTTCAAAACGTGGAAAATCCAGACGTGAAGCAGCTCCTGCAGGTCAGAGGGAACTCAGTCCAACTGAAGTGGCACCACTCGGCCCCTCCCACTTATCCAATCAGATCAAACAGCTGCTATCAGCCACGCACACAGCCCATTGGACGCTTCCACCACCTAGGCCCCGCCCCCTTGGATCCCCAATGGAAAGGCTGGATTGAATGGAACATTTACACAGTTTTAACACAAACTGCAGATGGAAAAAAAAAACTCAGAGGGGATTGAAATGATCTCAAAGGAAATCTAAAAATAGCCTCAGAAACGTTCCTGGATCTATTCTATTTTATTTATTTAGTTTTTGTTGCATCAAGTTTCTGAGGAAGTGTGTTTTATATTTTTTTGCTGTAAAAAAAACAAAAAATACTGGATTTTAAAGGAACATTTACACAGTTTTTACACAAACTGCAGAAGGAAAACAGGATTCAATGACGGTTATTTTTATTTAGTTTTTCCATCTTTTTGCATCATTAGTCTGAAGAAGTTTATTCTGATCATTTAAAGAACAAATTTGACATTTTCTTGGTTTAAATGTTGAAAAATTTAAAGGAACATTTAGACACTTTTACAGTTTTTACACAAACAGCAGATGGAAAAAGGCTCCGAAGGGATGAAACTATCAAAAAGGAAATCTAAAAAGGTTCATGTTTAAGGATCTCCAACAGCCTGTAGGACGGCTGACAGTGGGATTTATTCAATGGTTTTATCTTTTTACATCAAGAACTAAGTTTATGACGGTGTTGATTTTTACTCTGATCATTTTTTTATTTTCTTGGTCTAAAAAACCCACTGGATTTTCAAGGAACATTTACAGTTTTACACTTTTTGCATGACGTACAGATGGAAAACGCTCATATGGGATGAAACTGAACCACAAAATAAACCAAACATGAACCTTCACAGATCTACGACATTCACATGTGAAGTCACTTTACTTTTACCACAACCATAAAAATCTAACAAGATAAAGACGAACACGAGAGAACCAGAGAAAATTAAGTAAAAAGATGCAACGGCACGACTTTCAGAGGCAGTGATTTGTCTGTGGAAAAGGATTTTTTAACCCTTTTAGTTGTTTTTCTGTTTCTTCAAAGTGATCAGTGACTTTACTTCTCTATCAGTGAAGGATGTTCCAAAATCACACCAAATGTCTTTGATTTGACTTAATTTTGACACTGATAGAATCTGTGAAAGTGTAGATTTACGGCTTTTTTTTAGTCTCAATGAAGTAAAAACAAACACATGGATGAGGTTAAAGGTGGAAACAGTGTCATGGATTTAAGAAACTCCACTTTTGTGCCACAAAAGGACCAAAAAGGAGCAAAAGGACACTGTTTTTTAGTGACTGATTTAGTTAAATATACAAGATTAACATGTAAAAATAATGTACTTTTATCCAAAAACACACAAATGTAAGAAGATGCAGATGATGAACTCAGTGAAAACAGTCAAGTAAAAAAGATGAAACTTCCAGACGCAGCGTTTTATCAGTAAAAACATTTTTTTTGTACCATTTGAGTTGTTTTTTCATGTTTCTTCAAATCAATCAGTGACTTTTCTTTTTCCATCAGTGATCGACGTTAAAAATCACAGCAAAAGTCGTTTCTGTGACACTGATAGAATCTGTGAAAATGTCGATTCATGGTTTTTTTAGTTATAATGAGGTGAAAAAAGAACCACATGGATGAGGTTAAAGGTTGAAATAGTTCCATATATTTTAGATTTTTGATCTGAATACAGTAACTTTTCATTCTGGATCATTTTTAAACTAATGATCCAGTGAAATTTATTCTCTGTGCGACTGAAAGTGGAGTTTATTATCTGTAATTACAGCCTCCAGACGAATTATAAACCAAAAAGGGATGACAGGCATCCAGTCTGTCCATCAGCTGCATCGTCAGGTGTGTGTGTGTGTTTTGTGTGTGTGTGTGTTTTGTGTGTGTGTTTTGTGTGTGTGTTTTGTGTGCGTTCCTCTTAAACTCCACAAACAGGAGCGACCGGATCGACACATACCGACGCCTGAATTAAATATGACGCAGGAATCAAAAGACGCTTTGATGCTTTCAGATCTCAGGAGGACGGAGGAGGTGAACGCTCCGGACCGGCCGGATTGTGTGTCTGTGTGTGTCTGTGTGTGTCTGTGTGTGGTCCCTCTGGACTGTAACACAAAGGGGATTACTCTAATGACTCCATTCACTGCTATTGTTTGATCCAGATTAACACACATCCTCCCTATTCAGGTCCTGCAGACAACTGTTGTGTGTCTGTGTGTGTGAGTCTGTGTGAGTCTGTGTGTGTCTGTGTGAGTTTGTGTGTCTTTGTGTGTCTGTGTGAGTCTGTGTGAGTGTGTGTGTGTCTGTGTGAGTCAGTGTGAGTGTGTGTGAGTTTGTGTGAGTCTGTGTGTGTGTCTGTGTGTGTCTGTGTGTGTCTGTGTGAGTTTGTGTGTGTCTTTGTGTGTCTGTGTGAGTTTGTGTCTGTGTGAGTTTGTGTGAGTTTGTGTGTGTCTGTGTGTGTGTCTTTTCAGGTGTCATTTCCTCGTCCGTCGTTCAAACTCATCATCGACTCAGAAAAACACAAACTGCATCACGAGGCGATGACATCATCAGTCAAAGAAAAAACAAAGTGAATTTGTCTGAATTTTAGTCAAGATAAAAAAACAAACAGCAAATTAAAAAAAACATTCGACAGTAAAAACAAAAGTAAATGGAAAAGATCAAACCACATATTTCTGCAGAAACTGACACCTTTTAAAAATAAATACATAAAAATGAAATCAATCAACTAATAAATAAAAGCAGAAAAATGAATTTAAAAAGTTAATTAATATGAAAAACTTCCATATTTAGTGACATCTAATCTAAAAATAGACTCAGTTTAGAGACGAAAACATCTTGTCACAATAAAACATCAGCATTTATCATCATCTAATCAGTGTGAATAATAAATAAACCTTCAAAATGTAGTTTTAGTGTGAAAAGTCATCTAAATGTACATGAAGTTATAGAAATCACAGCTCATACTCAAAAAACTCCAAAAGCCAAATAAAAACCTAAATAAATGACGCAAACTCCTGCATTAGTGCATTTTAACACTTTATAAAACAATAAAACCTACATATGACTCTATTAAATATACATTTTAATCACATCTAATGCAAAAACTACACTGAGTAAAAAGTCCTAAAAAATAAAAGCTCATTCTTTATCTTCCTCTAGTCTGTTTTTTTTTCTTCTGGACTCTGAACACCTTCGTCAGAACAAACACAGCTGACGTGACCCGCCTCCAGGCCGCCGCGTCCACGCCTTAAGTAAACGCCGAGGGAAAGTCGATACGGCCGACGCTGACAACGACGTGACTCTGCCGTGAGCCATGAACGCATCACTCTGGTCCGGTCCGGTCGAACAGGAAACGCTCTGACTCACGGGGCTTTAATGGCTTCAAGGCCGGTTTCGGTGCATTGTGGGAAAGCGGCGGGACGGGATCAAACACGTGACCCTGGACAAACAGGAAACTCCAGTGACACGCTGATCCCCTGGCAGCGGCGGCAGAAGGGGATTATGGGAGTGGATGGCGGATGAGCCCGGACCACAGCGCCGTTTGAAATCCACGGGAACATATTTATTCCACATGTCGAACAAGAACGCGAAATACAACCACGTCTGTCACATGACCCGACGACCGCCAACGTCAACATAATCTGACTTTATCTGTTTACACGACACTTTTGAATAAATATGAGAAAAACCAGCCTTTAAACTCAGTGGAAACAGTCGAACTGAACAAACACAGGCTTTTCTGAGGTCACACATGGACTTCAGTGATCGACCGATGTGGAGTTTTTTGGGGTCGATATCGTTACCGACCAGCATCCACTGGGATTTTTATGCAAACAATCAGAGGAAATTTAGTTCAGCAACAATCCTGCGTTTACCGCAACAAGCATCACATTTACAAACCACCTCATCAGGCCTTTTACCTGGGAACTACTTTCATATCATGACGTATCCCTCCGCCAGGGGTGTAGTTGGGCCGGAGCGGTAAAATATTAAAGAAAATGAAATAAAAGTGGAGCTGCAGGTGTTGTACTATTGTCTGGGATTCATGGAAATGTTGTAATTTCAGAAAAAAGGACAGATTTCTGCAGAACGAGACGTAAAAACCAATAAACAGACTTTTAATTTGACTCCGTTAAAATAGAGCTGGATTTATTTATTTGACACTGACATGACGATAATGTGGAAGAAGATTCACCTGCTGAAACCCAGGAACGTGCAAACGAAGGCTTTTTCAATTCAACAACTGCCTGCGTTCAAAACATTCAAAACATCAGGATTCAAATGGTTTTTCTAGATGCTTTTTTTTTTTTTTTAATAAATGTCATTTGTGAAGGACAGTTTTTTTTTGTTTTTTTGTATAAAGCTGTGAAAGGACAGAAAACCCAAAGCTGGATCTGAAGAGATTTGAACTACTGGGAAACAAAAGAAGGTCCAACATATTTATTTTATGATTATTATGAGAAAAAAAGTCTGAATTCTGACCGTTTTAATTTTCTTTTCTTTTTTTTTTTTAAATTATTGTTAAATTGTTATTAAAGTCAGAATTCAGAAGGAAAAAGGCTGAATTAACTTTAATGTCAAAATTATGAATTTTTTCTGAGAATAATAATAAAAATATATATTAGACCTTATTTTACTTTTTTTTTTTTTGTATTTCAGGGGTATAATTGCAGGTGAATTTGCTTAAAATGTTGTAATTTTGGACTAAGTGTCACTTTAGTTTTTATAAATCAGTTAAAAAAGTGCAAATTCACATTCTGTGATGAACTTTTTGTATTTTCTGAAATAACCTCAGTAGAAGCAGAAGAACGTCTGCAGCTCACAGACAGTCAGGATTCAAATGACTCACTTTTCTAACAGTGTCACTCACTGTGGTGTTAAACATTTCCTCATTCTTGTTTTTACACTGAGGATCTGAACTCTGAGTCTGTGGGAAAATAAACATTTACCTGAAAACAAACATGGATCCATCACATCCACTGTTTCTACACTGAAAAAAAAACAAAAAAAACAAAACAAATTCTGACCATGTGGGTTTGTCTCATTTTGATTTTTTTCTTAAATAGAAATAAGATGTTTCCGTAACTTTGGCGTCAACTATCGGCCAAATTGATCGGTATTGACTCAGAATTGCCAACAGTATTTTCTATTTTTAAAGATAATCAGGTTCAAACAGCTCATAATGTCAGATTTAGTGACACCTAGGGGTCAAAACGCAGACTGCAGCCACTTGAACTGCCCTCCCCTCACCTTCCCCTACGGTGGCAACAAAGAACAACATTAAAACCGTTCATTTGAGTCCGTGTTTGATTAGATATATCTGTTTTTTTTATTAGTTCAGGGGACGTTCAATCAGATTTAGAAGGAAACACTAAAGGAAAATAACCTGAACCACGTGAAAGAAACGTTAAATCTGAAGTTTCCGAGTTTCTGTGGAGGAAACGAGGACCTTCACCTTCCTCCTCCTCCTCCTCCTGTAGACCCTCACCCTCCTCCTCCTCCTCCTCCTCCTCCTGTGGACCTTCACCCTCCTCCTCCTCCTCCTCTTGTAGACCCTCACCCTCCTCCTCCTCCTGTAGACCCTCCTCCTCCTCCTCCTGTAGACCTTCACCCTCTCCTGCTCTGAAACCTCCCTCTCCATCTCCTCTAAATCGTCCTCTCTGACAGTTAACACTCCTCACTTCCTCCTCCTCGTCGCTGACAGCTGTCGCTTCTACACATCCGACCGATTTTTATCTCTATTGATTCGAGCTGTGAACACATCAGACGGCGAGGAGACGATCTGACCTGCTTTTCAGTCATGATGACTTGATTTCCTGTGTGAAACACAAACTCCTGCAGGTTAAAGTGGATTCACAGAACGCCTACAAACCACTACCAGTACGACTCAATATACCGTCAGCTGGACTCGCACCAGTTTGGGGCCAGTTTACAATGATCAGTGCAACAGGAAAGTGTGGACGCTGCTGTTATTTATGTTCTGGAAACGCAGAAATGCATGTTTGTCCTGTTCTGGGTTGAGTTTGACAGACGTACAAACAATAAATAAAGCTGTTCAGCGTAAAACAGGGTTTCAAACTCATTCAGTTCAATTCCACATTCAGCCTCATTTCATCTGCAGTCAAATAATAACAGAATAATACAGAAATCATTTCAACTCCAAACTTTCTTCCATGTTTTAGAGCGAAAAAAGTAAAATTCTACCAACTATCCTTTAAAAGAACGTGAATAACATGAAAAAACTGAAATTTAGTCAGAAAACTAAGTGCAATTTTAACAATATTCAGTCTCAGTTTATCATTTACACATGTTACAGATCTAAAAATACACAAAATATTCAATAAAAGGCAGAATATTGGTATAAAATTACACTTCAGACATTTTAAAATGTTCATATCTGTTCAGGTTATTCACCTTTTTGTGAAATGACAGTTTGTTTGAGTGTAAATACAGTAAAAGGACATGAAAATATTGACATTTACAAAGAGAAAAATGTGGAGTTGTGAGTATTTATAGATAATATGTTTTTTTCCCATTTGTTGATTTTTTTCTGCCTTTTGTCCCACGTTTATTGGGTGTTGATCTTACTTTTTTAAAATGTGTTTTCTTTAGTTTTAAATTATCATCTGAGAAAAAAACAAACAGATGATTAAACCAATAAAAGAAAAAAAAGGACAGTTCTAAAGAGGAATGAGGTAGAGTTTTAATCTTATCTTAATTTTCCACTATTTGTAATTAGGTTCGAATTCAAAAGTTGATATTTTTTCTCCATTTATTAATTTTTTTCTACCTTTTTTTCCAAATGTTTATTGCAGTTGGATGCTGATCTTCCTTTTTTGGTATATTTCCTTTATTTTTAAATTATCGTCTGAGTAAAAACAAAAAAAGCCAGACGATTAAACCAATAAAAGACAAAAACAGCACTATTCTAAACAGGGTTGGGAAACAGTTTTTTCACAAAAGAGTCTTATTTGTTGTAAGAAAATCATTATTTTTTTGCAGCTTCTGATGTTTACTTTTCAAAAATGCGATTATTAAGCATCAGTACGTCCTAATTCTTCACATTAGCTCTTTCTGCATCCGATTAAAGGTCAAATATGTGAGTAAATACAACATGCATGTGTCAAAGCCTTTGTTTTTGTCGATTTATGAGAAGAAAATCAAAGTGACTTCCACAATTCTGTCAATAACAGGAAGTGCAGCACGTCCTCTTCTGTGAAAACGATGCATATTATCAGAACAATCAACGCTTTCACCAGTTCATTATTCAAGTTATTAACGTCCCATCGTTCTCAGCAGACGCGTGTTGGACGCCGTAAACATGGTCGCCGCTTCCCGCTGTCATATCGACGCGTTAATGCATCGTTTACGGCTGCAGACGTGCGTTCGGTGCGTGAGGCAAACGTCGGACCACCTCCGGTTTAAAGCTGGTTTTAACTCCGCTGACAAAAAGAAAAAATCGACAGGACTCTGTTATCGACGCTAACATCCGATCAGGACGGCGCTTTCAGGCCCCTTTTGGTCATGTGGCCGCCGCCACAGAATAAATACAGGGTTGAATTTGTTGACTTTTATGCCCTATTTCAAAGTTTTTTGGTCAGTGTTTCCTTATTTTGTGCTCATTTTATAAGTTTTGCACATTTTATCCAATAAATAATTAAGCTAAAACTGTTTTTTACACTAGTTCATTACATGTGTTGTTAGGTTTAGTGGCTCAGCAGGTATTAAACGGTTTAAATCAGCAGATGTTTGGGTTTTTAGGGGTTAAACTAGATCGTAGCTTCTCCAGTAAAAGTCATTTCTAGCTCCACCATCAGGTCGAAACAAGGCATCATGGGTGATGTAGTGTGACAGCATCAGGGCCTGAGTTCCCCAGCGGATCGAAGCCTTATTACGGCAGAACCGCAGAACAGCACGTTCTCCGAGTCCAGATAAACCTGAGCGTGGCAGATCCACGCCGTCCTCCTCAGCCGGCGCCATCGCACTGATGAAAGCTGGATGAGTTTCACATACAATATACGTGACCTCTGATTCAGTGGGAAAACCTGGACATCAAACGTGGATCTGTCACGTCCACGCCGCCGCCGCTCCTAATGGACGCAATAATAACCTGAACACGGACGGACTCAGCCTCCAGTCACCGAGGATCCACTTAAGAAACATCCAGGCAGGAAAAAAGGGAGGATTTGATGAAAAGACTCGGAAATTACACTCATAACTCAAAGCTCATGGAGAGAAAATAAGACGAAAAAGCACGGATTAGTTCCAACTGTGGAACTTGTTGTTGTGTTGAAACGTTTCCTCGTTCTTTTCTGGCCGTCGTCCTGAATCTAGAGCCAAATATAATAGATCTGACCTCGGGTTCTGTGGGAAACCTGGAAATAAACCTGAATCCATCACATCCAGGCTGTTCCTGCTCCTAATGGACGCAATATTCCCTCAACATGAACCCTTTTAGTCTCATTCACAGAGGAAAAAAAGGCAGAATTCAGAACATTTGTGCAGTTTTTCGCTGCAAATTTGTCAAAAATACAATTTTAAAGGAAAGGAAATGCACTGAAGAGTCATTTTTCCTGTAATATGAGCTTTTGGATCCTCACTCTTGTTGCATTAACGCTGTTTCTGCTCCGAACAGACATAATGTTCCTTAATTTAGTCTCATTCACTGAGGAAAAAAAGCCACAATTCAGAACATTTGTGTAGCTTTTCACTGCAAATGAGTCCAAATACAGTTTAAAAGATGCACCCATGCGTCATTTTTCCTCTAATATGAACTTCTGGATCCTCATTCTTGTTGAACTGATAATATATCTGACCTTTGACCTCTGACTCCATCACATCTACACTGTTTCTGCTCCTAATGGATGTAATATTCCCATTTTTAGTCTCAATCACTGTGGAAAAAGTCAGAATTCATAACATTTGAGGATTTAATTGCTTTTCAATGCAAATTTGTTAAAAACAGTTTTAAAGATGCTTAAAAATGAAGGAAATGCACCTAAGTGTTATTTTTCCTGTAATATGAGCTTTTGGAACCTCATTCTTGTTGCACTGACACTGTTTCTTCTCCTGATGGATGTAATATTCTCTATTTTTGTCTCATTCACTGAGGAAAAAAAGACAGAATTCAGAACATTTGCGTAGTTTTTCACTGCAAATGAGTCAAAATACGGTTTAAAAATGCACTTAAGTGTCATTTTTCCTCCAATATAAGCTTTTGAATCCTCATTTTTGTTGCATTGATGATATATGTGACCTTTGACCTCTGACTTGACGGTGAATCTGTAAATAAACTCCACCAGGTCTTCACTGTTTCTGCTCCTAATGGGTTAAATATTATCGGTTTGTCCGTCTTTTAAACAGGAAACTCCTCTGAAACGGATCCATTGAAATATTGTGACAAGAAAAAGTGACGATGTGGTTAAAATGCTCATAATTCATCAGATATTTTGCAACTAATTAGTCAAAAAAAAAAAAACTCGAGGGAAAAGCAGCGGCTCTGAACTGCAGCTGCTGCTTTGAATAGAAGGTTTTTTTTCCTTTTCTTTTTTTTTATCTCATTTTAAAATGAAACCTGCCATGAAAAGTCAAATCAGACGCCCCTGGTTTTACTCCTGGTGTGTGTGTGTGTGTGTGTGTGTGTGTGTGTGTGTGTGTGTGTGTGTGTGTGTGTGTGTGTGTGTGT